>JAJOOH010015394.1:0-27878 GCA_029582605.1 Solanum gracilifrons | reverse complement strand
CCCCCCCCCCCCCCCCCCCCCCCCCCCCCCCCCCCCCCCCCCCCCCCCCCCCCCCCCCCCCCCCCCCCAATGATAAAAAAAAAAAAATCCGGATCAACAAGGGCCTATTCCAATTTCAAATTCGAAATCCTTTCACCATTTTAGGGAGACCTCTTTTTCTGAGATTTTCGCCCCATTCCGAAAGAGGAAAGGGGAGAAACGCGTGCCCTGCTCCTCTGCTGCTGCGATGTACGAATCGAAAGGGACGATGAGGAAGAAGACAACGAAGTTACTGGATCGATTTGATGGGCTGCCGGGTCGCGGTGGGCTGTTGCTGTTCGTTTCTGGGCAGCTGCCCGCTTCTGTGAATAAGAAGAAGAAGAACGGTGCAGATGGGGTCGGTTTGGTGTATGTTGTTGTTAATATATTATTTTAGTATTGTTGTACGTTATTGTATGCATATATGGGCTGGGAAATCTGGGAATGTTTTGGTGGAAGAATGGGTTGGAATGGTTGAATTGGAAAACAAAAGGGGAAATGGGCTTTTGGTATTGCTGATGTAAAGTGTGGCTGGAAATTGTTTAATGGCCCAAAAAAAAATGTATTTTAAGGTTATGTAATAAGATTGCAATTAGGAATTCGGCCAAGCTAATTAAGGATTTAGCCAAAATTGGATATAATTCGTGAAAGAATTAAATAAGACGAATTACTATTAATTAATTAACGAGCTTCTTAATCTTAACGAAATAAAATAATGAATTTGATTATAAACTAATTAATTTAAAACTATGGCCATAACTTAAACGACGTAACTTAAATAAAATGTGCTTTTCAAATCAACAAAATTAAATAAGACAAAATAACATAAAAATAAGAATAATTAAACTAATAAAATAAATAACTTGCAAGTATACTTTAAACCAAATTAATTTAATTGAATATTTAATTGAAACAAACTCTTTTTGAGACGACTTTCGAATAATCATAAAATATACTAATTATATACTACCTTAAAATAACTTGAAAAATATTTGAATTTTGTAAAGTCAATTATTTAAATCGTTTGAAAATTAAGAAGCTCGAAAATTAATTATTATCGGGGAGGGTCAAAATTGGGTGTCAACAGTGTTGATTAGCCTTTTCCACAAACATTGTCCGCTTAAGTTACTTCCACTACCAAATGTTCCTCCTTGATCAAATCGATTTCATAATCGTACAGAATGATTTCTCTTTCGAAATCAGTCCTATCTACTATCGTAAATGTAGTAGTCAATCAGTGGGACACATATAATAATTTGGTTATATGTATACTTTTCTGAATTTGTATATGTATAAATAGATCAATTCTAATATAAATCTATATAACTTCACAAACTCAATCAATCCCGAACTTAAATAGAATTGAAATCGTCAGAATTCTAATAAAACCGAATTTATTTAAGTTAAATACAAATTAGTGTTATTGATTTATTTTTCTTGATAATCAAGTAGTATCGACTACAACGAAAGACTCAATAAGTAATTCATATATTTATATAGTAATCACACCAAAGAGAGCGCAATATATATGGATGTATTAAAGTAAAAATATTTATGTTAAACTTAACTCTTAATTTCCATATTTCAGCAGCCATCGAAAGCAAAGATAGCAGGTCGTTATATTCTACCAAATAGATGCCAGAAAGGCAGATATAAATGCAATTAATCTTCAAAGTTTTCTGCCTCATTGACTATACAAAATAAATATATATAGCTCATGATCCACATCTAGAATCACATCACTCTCTTTTGATTTTCAGCTGGCAAGGCAAAACTAATAGTACTAAGTTCAAACCAGGAAGTCAGCTCACTAGAAATCAATTTTCTCATAGACTTTCTTTCTACTACCAAAATGGGCCACACATATATTCATTTATTAGTAGGTACAACTCTAAATTAGGATTTACTTAGGTGATTCATATAAAAAATAAATATAAGAGATTTCAACATTTATTATATATAATATATATATATAAAAATATAGTTACATATATAACTTAGGTTTTTAACAATAAAGGTTGGATAAACCTTCTTGCCGTATCCTAGCTCTGCTCGTGGATGCAAGAAGATTTGAACTCTTAAGAGATCTGTTTGGTAGCTGGTTAGAGTTATGCATGTATTAGTAATATAAGGATTAGTTATATATGATTGAATCTAAGTATTATTTTTGTGGTACTAATAATGAAGGGATTAGTTATTCATGTATTAATTATTTCACCTTCCATCCTGCTTAAAATAATACATAGATTCCCTCATAACTTATACACATGTATTAGTTATGTGGGTTTCTAAATTGTCAATAATTTATACATAAATAACTTATTTTCTATCTATCTATGTATAAATTATATAGAAAATATTACATGAATAACTTAGATTTTATCCAACTACGAGACGACACCTAGATCAGCCGGTTGAACCAAACATAACGAGAATAAAATCCTATATGCATTTTCTGAGAAATTACTATATAATTTTTCTTATGGGCCCATTCGACGATCATGTAATTGGCTTCCCTTTAAGCTTATGGTCCCTAAAAATATTATCTCATTGACAAAGGAGTTCAACTAAATACATTTATTATTGTACTTATTAAATTAAAGTGTCGGTCCTTTCACCTTTTTGGTTCTATATAAACTCACTTTCTTTCTTTGCTGGCTTTCATATTCTCATTTATTTATGAAAAAAAATATTTTTCTTCTATATATTCTCTATTTAGTTGAAGATCACATTTAATTTCAATTAATGGCGATTCCTCCTCTAATTAATCCAAAGGGACATACAACAAGCTTTCCTCCAAGAAGGGGCCAAATTAAGGCACAAATATTTGAGAGTTTGGGAAAGACTATATGGTCAATGTCAACAAAAATAGGGGAAATTCTGGTTAAAATCAAGAACAGAAGAAGTAGAAATGCCAAAAAAAACTCTGGCTCCACATGTCCAACAAATTCAAACACTTCTGTTTGCTAATTAATGTTAGATTATATATAACAAGATGGTATATTTAATATCACCAAAGGCACGGATAATGCTTGTGTATATTATATTCTCTCCAAATTTCACTTGTGGATTATACTGAATACGTTATTATTGTTATATTAAATAGCATGCCTTGAAGTGAAGAAATCTTTTTTGTTTATTCATAGGTAGTGCTCAAGAAATAAGTTAAGGTATGTATGTTGGTAAACGTGTGATGATAATTGATAGGTTATAATTAACCGTTGCAAGACACTTTATGTTTTTTCGTATTTATTTTGGAGGGGTTTAAATGAAACTATATGGATAGTGGTCGGTCACTATTGAAACAAACAAAGCTGGAGAAGATCATTCCTCCATTGATGAACATGGAAAGCTGAGATTCGAAATGAGAGAAAAAGGAACAAACTGTGTGAATTGGGAAAATGAAAACCGAATTACTTCATGTTGATTACACTCTATATATACAACAATGTAAGAAAGATCTAGAAGCTTAGCTAACTAACTACTTGATGCACAATACCCAAGGCCTAACTAACTGACTAACAGAAAGACTAACTAACTAATCACATAACTAATCTGCCAGCTAATCTAATTATAATAGGATAATAATAAAATTTATCTCAACACCCCCCTCAAGTTGGAGGTGGGAAGCTCACAAACAACTTGTGCAAAATATGGGAATGCTTGATATTTGGCAAGGCATTGGTCAGGACATCTGCTAGCTGATCTCCAGTTGGAATGTGATGAAGTGCAATGAGACCTCCTAGCAGTTTATTTCTAACAAAAGTGCCAATCCACTTCTATGTGCTTTGTTCTCTCATGGAACACAGGGTTCCTGGCTATGTGGATGGCTACCTGACTATCACAAAACACAGATATGGGCAAAGTACATGTCAAGTTTAGCTCTGTCAACAACCTTTCCAACCATACTATTTCTCCTACCACCTTTCTAATTTCTCTGTATTCTGCCTCTGCTGAAGACAAAGATATGGTTGTTTGCTTCTTGGACTTCCAGCTAATAGGACTATCTCCCATCAACACTACATAACCACTTACTGACTTTCTTGTATCAGGGCATGCAACCCAATCTGAATCACAATATGCAGTTATTGAGCAGTCTGTGTTGTTGGACAAATATATACCCAAACAAGGATCATTTTTGAGGTATCATAGAACATGGTATGCAGCCTTGAGGTGTGGTTCTCTAGGATTCTGAAGGAATTGGCTAAGATGTTGGAAATTGAATGCTATGTCCATTCTTGTGTTAGTCAGAAAATTCAGTTTGCCTACCAACTTTCTGTAGTGTGTAGGATCCTTCAACAATAAGCCTTCACTTGCTTTGAGTTTGACTGTAGATTCAAGAGGTGATGTCACTGGTGTGTAGCTCGAACATTCAAATTCTTCCAGCAAATCTAAGGTGAACTTTCGTTGAGAAATTAAGACTCCACAATCCTTATATGATATTTCCAAACCAGGAAAGTATTGGAGTCTTCCTAAGTCTTTGATCTTGAATTTATCATGAAGGTAACCTTTTAGAGATGTGATTTCTTCAACATCAGTACATGTCAAGACAATATCATCAACATAAACAGCAACAAAAACCAAAGAACTCTCAATCTTTCTGTAGAATAGAGAGTAATCACTCTCTGAATGAGAAAAGCCCCTTGAACACAAAACTTGGGCCAGCTTGTCATACCATTGTCTGCTTGCCTGTTTCAGTCCATACAAGGACTTCTTAAGTCTGCAAACCAACCCTGTGTCATCTATCATGAGGCCTGGAGGTGTGCCCATGTATACTTCTTCATATAAGTCTCCATGAAGGAAAACATTGTTCACATCTAGCTCGTATAAATTCCATCCCTTTTTAACAGCCATGCTGATTAAAATTCTGATTGTAGTCATCTTAACTACTGGAGAGAAAGTTTCATTATAGTCAATGCCAACCTGTTGAGTATAACCTTTCACAACAAGTCTAGCTTTCAGCCTTTCTACTGTACCATCAACCTTATGTTTGATATTGTAAACCCGCCTGCATCAAATTGCCTTCTTATATATGGGTAGTTTAACAATATCTCAAGTATTATTAGCATACAGTGCTTCAAATTCTGATGTCATTGTTGCTTGCCAAGCAGGATCAAGTGATGCCTCCTCATATGAACATGGTTCAGTGTCATTAAGAAAACCTTTAACTATATATTGATTATGTTGGGATGAAGGAAAGACTAGATTAGAAGATGGAGTTGGTGATTGATGTTGTAAGGAAGGTAATGTGTAAGTGTATTCTTTCAGGTAAGTAGGAATGTTGTGTGGTCTACTGGATCTCCTAAGGTTTACAAGTTTGGACTGGAGGTTGAGTGATGGTGTCTGATGGGGAACAATTGTTTGGAATTTGGTTATGTGTTGGTGGTGAAGCAGGAGCCAATGAGTGGTCAGTGTCCAATGTTGTTAAAGGTGTATGTGTAGGTGAATACTCATGTAGTTTATTGTTAGTGACAGTAAAGGTAATATCATCATCCAACACAGGTACTTTGTTAAAAATGTTATCAGTAGATTTTAACATGTTTGGATCAGTATGCAAGATTCTTAATACAGTGCTAAAACTAGGATTAGATTCAGACAGAGCAAAAGGAAAAATATTTTCTTGGAATGTCACATCTCTGGAAACATGCATCTTCTTGGTGCACAGGTCTAGAATCTTATACCTTTTTGTGTTGCAAGGATAACCCACAAATATGTGGGGTGTGGAACTTGGATCAAATTTATCTTTATAAGTCTTCAATGTAGGAAAACATAGGCATCCAAAAGACCTAAGGTGAGAGTAGGTAGGAGATAGGTGATGCAGTATTTCAAAAGGTGTCTTGTTGTTCAACACTGAATTGGGAAGTCTATTAATCAAGTAAGTGGCTGTCAAAATACATTTTCCCCAATATGTAGTGGGAAGTTTGGACTGGTATAAGAGTGCCCTAGCAATTTCTAGGAGATGCTTGTGTTTTCTTTCCACCACACCATTTTGTTGTGGTCTGTAAGGACAAGTTCTTTGATGTATTATTCCTTTGTCTTGGAGATATGTGTTGGTTTCATTGTTGGTAAATTCTGAACCATTGTCTGTTCTTATTGATTTGACAGTGGTCTTGAACTGGTTTTCTACAAGAGATATAAAAGACTTTATTATTTGAAGGGTGTTGCTTTTGCAGCTGAGAAGGTGAGTCCATGTTGATCTACTAAAGTCATCAACTATGGTTAAGAAGTACTTGTAATTGTTGTAAGTTGAAACATGATAAGGTCCCCAAAGGTCCATATGAAGAAGATCAAAAGGATTAGTGCTGGAAACAGTGGATTTTGTTGGAAAAAGGAGTCTAGCTTGTCTAGCCATGGGACATATAGTACATGTGAAAGGTTGCTTAGGTGAGAAAGCAATGGGAATACTGGAAATACCCTTCATTTTTACAAAAAATGATATGTCCTAGCCTATTATGCCACAAGTGATCAACACCATTTCCATGAGATATGACAGAATTAATCAAACCAAGAGCATTAGCAGTAGGAACACAACTAGGAAACACAGTATTATTACTCAAACATGTGAATTTTACAGATGTGGCATTACAAAAGTTTACAGTAGAGGTGGCATGTGAAAGATTGAATGGATTACAATTAGAAGATGAAGTAAGAAAACAAGGTTTAGATGAACTAGATGTAACAGTGGAAACTGATCCAGTAGGAACATTGACAGAACTGGACGTGTGACATCTTGAGCACAAGTAATATAGGCCATTTTGTGCCCTACCAATCTCTAGAAGAGCCCTGCATCAAACAAGAAGAGTTATTGAAACTGACCATTCCTTTTATGTGGGAAGCCAAACAGTGCACTGAGATTAAGTTGAATTTAAAACTGGGTACGAACAACACATTATACAAAGTCAGTGAATGATTCAAACACACATTTCCAATTTCTGTCACTTTCACTTTATAGCCATTTGGAAGGGTAATTAGAAAAGGATATGGTATGGGTCTGAGGTTGTTAATGAGTGACTTGGTGAAGGTCATATGGTGTGTGGCTCCTGAGTCTATGATCCAAGAGTCAACATTAAGTTTCAGGCATTTACATGACAAATTACTAATATCAGAAATTGAAGAATAACAAGCTAGGATACCTGCAAAGTTAACAGCTCCACCATTGGGATTCTCATGTGCAGAGTTACTGGTGTTGTTTCCTGCTTGGATTTGCATATGCTCCAACAAGTTTACGAGTTGATTGAATTGCTGATTAGTTAGAATTTGGCTTGACTGTTCATGCATTTTCCCTTTGCCTTTGCCTGTCTCAGGTGCCTTCTCACAACTATCTCCCATTAGTTCCTCTGAGCAACCATTAGCAATGGCTGCTGTGCCTGCATTCTTTCCCTTTGTGAACTTGAAATCCGGAGGGAAACCATGGAGCTTGTAACACTTGTCTTTGATGTGACCAGTCTTTTTACAATAGTCACAGAACAAGTTAGACTTGTTTGGAGGCCTGCTGGTGCTCACAGTGTTCCTATAAGGAGTATATTTAGTCCTAAAACTAGAACTAGTAGCTCCATTTACATGAAAAGAAGCTGAGTCCAGGTTGAATTTGCTGTGAGGTTTGACTTCCCTCTGTTTTTCTTCCTGGACAAGAATAGAAAATGTTTGAGCCATAGTAGGTAAAGGATTCATCATCAAAATGCTACCCCTCACAATGGTATACACTTCATTTAGACCCATTAGGAACTGAATGAGTCTCATGTTGAGTTCAGCCTTGTGCATTTTCGATTTTCCACCACATATACATAGGCATGAGCATTGTGAATTAGTGTCCAAAGTGTTGAGTTCTTCCCACAGTTTCCTGATCTTGGTGTAATATCCAGTGATATCTAAATTGCCCTGACTGAGATAATTGATTTCTCGTTGAAGCTGATACAGTTTTGCCCCATTGGTTTGATCATACCTATCTTCCAATTCATCCCAAAGTTCCCTGGAATTATCAACGTACTGCAGGCTATCTCTGAGGTCTTTGGAAAGAGAATTTAAGATCCAGGAAGTCACCATATCATCACATCTTTCCCATTGAGCAAAATTGGGTGAATCTACACTTGGTTTCTGTATTTTGCCATTTATGAAACCAGTTTTGTTCTTCACAGATAATCCTCGAAAAACAGCTCTCCTCCATGAACGATATCCAGATCCATCAAAAAGGACTGAAACAATTGAGGATCCTGCACTTTCAGAAGGATGAACGTAAAATGTACTGGTTAGATCTTGGACAGCATGAGCTGGTAACTGATTGCTAGTAGAAGTCCCTTCCTGAGTACCAGTCGACTCCATGATATGTCTGAGATTGAGCTACTGAAGAGAAACGAAAAGAAAATGCAGATGAATTTGAAAAGAGAGAAAAGAAACGATCGCGGAAGATGAAGAAAGCCTTATGGCTCTGATACCATATTGAAACAAACAAATCTGGAGAAGATCATTCCTCCATTGATGAACATGGAAAGCTGAGATTCGAGATGAGAGAAAAAGGAACAAACTGTGTGAATTGGGAAAATGAAAACTGAATTACTTCATGCTAATTACACTCTATATATACAACAATGTAAGAAAGATCTAGAAGCTTAGCTATCTAACTACTTGATGCACAATACCCAAGGCCTAACTAACTGACTAACGGAAAGACTAACTAACTAATCACATAACTAATCTGCCAGCTAGTCTAATTATAATAGGATAATAATAATATTTATCTCAACAGTCATGCTATAGACTTCAACTTGCTTAATCAATATTATTGTTGCTAGTACAAATCACAACTTATGCGCTTCTCTCAATGTGTGTGTATATATATATATATTTTTGTTCATAAGCAAATTTTGTGCACATATATAATGTAATTTTTAATAAAAAAAAATTCAGATGAACTTCTCATAGCACTTTTTTGGGCCCTGATGCATACATCAACCAAGACTCAAGATGATCGATATATGTTGTTGCGCCTTTAATATGACTTGGATTAACGCACCAATTAGTCTACCAAATATTTTACCTTAAATCTTTAAAGAAGGATTATAGATCATCATGAATAATTTAACATCATGACTTACTCTATTCGTATTAAAATAAGTGTTTTTTAGCAAAAAAAAAAAACAATTTTTCTCAAAATTATAAGTGTCATAATCTTTTTAATAGTATTGACTTTTAAAAAAAACATCTAATAAATAAGAGATAAGGGTCTGAAAAATATCTCAACTTTGGTCGGATTTGCTGTTGCGATACTAAACTTTCATGAGGACCTATTACCTCCCTAGACTATTTAATACCGTATTTTAAACATATATATTTGCCCACGTGGACATAAAAAATAATGCAAAATTATAAATAGTAATGTGTCCATGTGGGTACATATATACCTTTAAAATACACTATTAAATAGTTCAAGGGGTAAAAAATACGATATTAATTAACCAACTTCTCAACAAATATAAATTTCTTTTTTCTGTTGATCATCTATCCTATATTTTCCATGGTTTGTGTCTAATATTTTATTGCAAAGTTGTCATGAATGTGACTGGATTTGGACAGATTCAAGTCTTTTACCTAATGAATATAATTAACAAGTCTATCCTTTCAAAGTTGTATCTTTAAATATCTCATATAAAGTTAAAATCTCTTTGAATTTCCAAGATTCTAGTTTAAAATTGGTATTGGTACTTTTGGGAAATTAACTGATCGAGACTTTGTTATATGAATCAATTAATTATTCGGTGCAAGAATGACCTTTAATTTCCACACTTAATTTAGTCAACTCCCACTTTAATATTATACTCTATCAAGTTACAATAGTACACCAAGAAGAATGATGATACTCGACCATCTTTACTTTTGTGATTGTATTTGACTTGACACACTTCTTAATAATACATAAAATGATATTTTTTATCATATTATTTTTTGAATATATTAATTTAATATTTTTAAAAATAATTATCATTAATAATAAGGGTAAATTAGAAATAAAAGTGATAAATTATTTCTTATTTTTTAAATCAGACAAATAAAAATATACATTTATTTTAATATAGTGAATAAGTAAAAATGAATAAAAAAATTATCAATTTTCCTTTTCCTTCAACTTAATCCCTTAAATAGAAAAGAATTGTTATGAAAGACATGAGTTACGCGGAATTTCTCCGTTATGATCTTTTTTTTTTTTAAATTATGGGGCTGTTAATCGTATTAGCTACATAATTTTGTGCTAGATATATAAACATCTGATGCATTAACAGTTCATTAATTTAAAAATTAACCTCTTTTGTAGTAAGAGCATTAATTGAAATCAGCTTAATTAAGCCTGGTGACATTTCTATATCAATGTATAATGAATAACGATACTATCGATCAACTGATGGATGTATATATTAATCTTAGCTTGATGCATATTTATCATCTACTCTATATATACAAGTACATCTTTAAAGGGTTCATACAAACGTTGAACTTGATTTTGACTTTAATGGAGGCTTATATATAGACTCATAAAGACAACTTAGCTATAATCATGTCTTTATGGAAGTAATTTCCTTAATTAACTTGGTTTAATGTAATGTTTCAACATCTTATAAATAGGGGGGAAAAAAAGACGTGTACTAATTAATGACTTGCAACTTGCAATAAGACGTCAATTTCCCACCTTTGCTTTTTTTTTTTTTTGTAATTTCTTGTTACTTCTTCCTTTCCAACAAGAGTTTGGAAAATTTGAAGGACCAATAATATTAATGTTGTAGATGGCAAATTCTATAAAATGTTTAGATTTATATTTATGTTTAGAAAGAATAAGAAGACAAAGAAAAGAAAGTAGAGTAAATTAATTGAGTCACCCAAAACTTCCATGCACTTACATGTAGGGTTATTCACCCCTGACCCCACTATAACATTTAGCGTGTGGGACCCAAGTACAGTTGGCTTACCATGTAGACAGGCTACGTGAATTTGTGATTTTGTAGTTTCAACTCTCTATCAAAGTCACGATCGATATCCCATTAGTATCAAAATTGTCATTATCATCAATATCGATCTCCTTAAGAAAAAATATTCTCCATAAAATTATGTATTTTATATGTAAATATATTTTAAAATTAATATAATATAATATAATATATATTGTGCATGCAATAAGCCTACAAGAATGTTAAATGATACACTTAATTAAATGTTAAGTTATTTACCTTGAGTATAAGAAATTCCCACGTACTACAATTTATTATTTTTATTTTAGGAGTATACCCATAACAAATTCTCGATTTGCCTCTGCAAGTAGATATATATACCATCCAAAAGGACCTTTTTTGGGTTATTTTTATTAGATTTAAGTTATATATAAGTGGTAATATCAATATGTATAATTTATTTTTGCGTATTACTTATTATCCATTTTAGGTTATTATTAAATGTAGTTACTTATAATTATTTTGATTTTTCAAGTGATGTGATTGTGTAAACAATAGTCACCAATAGTCCACGCGTAAGAGTTTAAACTTATTTTGTTTTGCATGAGACTTGACTTTTTGTATAATAAAAATATATTCAACGTTGTCAAATTAGTGGGCATTGTCCTAGCCTCTCAGGTTCGGTGAGTGAATGACGTTGCTTCGGAAGTAGGACAATATGCCACAATTAATTACTGTATTGATTTTATCGTATTTACTCCCCTTATTCACTTTGTATTGTGCAATCCTTATTATTTACTAAACAATATTCCCAGTCTCATGTTAAATGAAATTTTATTTAAAATGTTTATTTTATATTATTCGATTACTTATTAAATTTAGATAGATTTTTTATTTATTTTACCCCTATAATTAATATGATCTTTGAAAATTTAAATAAATTTTGATTGCAATTTCTTTTTTTAGAGGCTAATTAATATAAAAACGATAAAATAATAAAATAATCAATCTAGTAATGATTTAACCAGTGTGTACAATAGAAAGAAAGTATCAATCTAATATGAAATGACGTGAGTAATTATTATTTTTTATTATAAGAGAGATTCCAGATACAAAGGGTCCTACATTGGACCCTCTTTTATTCCCTTTCTTTTTGTATGGGTCTATCTTTAAAATGCACGAGGATTGACTTTTTGAGGTTTTTTTTTTTTTATGTTCTATATTAGTTGATCACGTTCTTTTTTATATGCATATTAAAAATCATAAATAAAAAAATAATTTTACTAATTCACCCTTTAATTATTATTTTTTGAAATTTTACCTACATGTGTGAATATTTTCGAAAAGAATTAATTGCAAGAGTAAAGTAAGAAAATTTAATTAATACTTTTTTTGATCCCTCCATCAGATATTATTTAATTAAGGATATATTACATAAATTAAAAACAAATTAACAATAAGAAAATGAAAGAATACTTTTAAAATTATGTTTCTCATATAACTGACACTAATGATGTGAAATAAAAGTAGACAATTTTTGAGTCCACATTTTTGTTAGAGAAAAATATGTCTCACATAACATATTAGAGCCTATCTGCATTGGATTATTGCAGATGCTTTTAAACTAAATTACTTTAAATTATTCTTGTAGCGTTTAAATTTAATAAAAAATGTAAATACTTATTTTTAAATTAAAATAAGATAAAATTATATGCCAAAAGGAATAAGTAATCCAAACAGCTCATGTGAGACACATAATAAAAAAATTCAGAAAAGATTGCCCTGTTTGAATGATGAAGTGGCAAACAAAGAGAGATTTGGTGGCAAAGTAATTGCAACTCAAAAAACTTTACTACTACTATAAAATCCTCTCCTCTATCTTTCTTCAATCCTCACAAAAGCCTTCCCCATTACTTAACGACCCCATATATTCCCCTGCTCCAACCTCTGTTTTTGCTCTTCCATATTTCACTTTCAGAATTCATTAAAAATCGTCAGAAAATGGCGACGAACAATAAGATGAACGGACGGAAAATAAGTGTCCCACCGAGACGAGGTGAAGTTAAAGTTGCGATTTTTATGAAACTGTTGAAATCAGTTGTCATGTTGATGGGCGATTTGGGGAATAAAATTGGAAATTGCCTCATTAGTCCAGATGAAGATGAAGCTTAATAAATATTGATTCTTATCATTTTCTTAAAATTCAATCTCTTTTTGTTCATTTCCACCTACACAACACAGCTTTAAACTGGAAACTCTCTTTCTTACGTATCTCGGTATTTTAGCTTCACTTGTCTGTTTCCTTTCTGTTATGCTAGCAAGAAATAACATGTTTTTTTCTTACGTTCATTAGCTTATATACGAGTACTAAATTTTTGTTATGTTTATTAAATTGTTCTAAAGTTATTTTAGTACTAATTAACTAGGAGTAGTTGATTTTTCTTTACAATAAACTTATAGGGATGGTACTATTAAAAATGTGATTTTTTTTAAAGACAAACTATTTTTTATTTTATTTAAAACCATTTAAAGACAAACTAAAAAGAAGATATGATATTCATTTTGAAATTAACTTTTAAAAAAATGTCACATAAATTAGGACAAATAAAATACTAATATTTGACATTTTATACGCTGTCCGAATTTGTTATATATAGAGAGCAAAATATCAAATTTACACTAAAGATTGATACAACTTTAACTTGAGTTCATGGTTTATCGATTGCATATGCATCTTCTCTAGACTTTATTTATGGTATTATTATTATTCTAAGGCGGAATTCATCGGTGACCTCCTTAAGTTGACATTAATTTTCACTTAGACACCTCAACAAAGCTTTATTCATTTTAGACACCTCATGTCATATTCCGCTATGTCATTTTGACACTTTTTGCTGATATGTCATAGAGTGTAATACACTTATTACCAACGCGTGAAAGGCTTATTTAATCGTTTTTTTTCATCTTCTTCCTCATTTTTCGTGAAAAGGCCCAAAATAGTCCCTCATATTTGGGTTAAAACTCAAAGTCATTCTTGAGTTTTCACATGAAGCATTATTAGTCCCTCATGTTTGCAATATTGGTACACTTTTGGTCCTCCTTCAAAATTCTACCTATTTTTTAACATTTTTTATTCATAATTTATGTATGGAATGTTTAATCGTCATTTTATTTATTTAGTAGAAATAATAACTGCATGTGAGAGATTGTGAGAAGAAAAACACCTTATTTTGGTTAGTAGAAATCGTATTGCATGTAAAGTCGAGAGGTTCATCATGACGATTTCACGTACAATAGTACAAAATTTTCTTTTCTTGCATTGTCATATGTTAAAATGTTCTTAGTTTAGCTGCAGTAATATTTATACTGAACGGAACAAGGTGTTCTTCTTTTCACCTTCTCTCACATAGAGTTATTATTCCTACTAAATATATAAAAAGACGATGAGACATTCCTTACATAAAATTATGAACAAAATTAATGTTAAAAAATAGGCAAAAGTTTAGGAGAGGACCAAAAGTGCACCAATATTGCAAACATGAGAGACTATTAGTGCTCCATGTGAAAACTCAAGGATAACTTTGAGTCTTAACCCAAATATGAGGGACTATTTTGGGCCTTCTCTCTCATTTTTCAGCCATCATCTCCCAAAACTTAAAATTCCTTTTATGGAGAAATAAATTTGATAATGCTACAGACAAAAAAATAAATTTGAACCCATTGGACTTATAATATAATGATATAATAATAATAAAAAGAAGACAATGTGAAGACCCCTGCAATCGTAAAGAAGAAGAAAAATGGAAAGTCATGAATTCATGAATAATCTCAAATTAGATTTCAGTAGTGGTATGTGTGGGTTTAGTATTTTATTTTGACACGTTTTCTCCACTCTTCCCCCGCACCCACCCAGCGTCTTTATTTAATTCGTTATTTTGACACGTTATTGACGAGTGTATTACAAACACTTTTTATATTTGACTGATAATTAAAAAAGTGTCAAAATGACACAATGGACCATGACATGAGATGTTTAAAATGAACAAAGCTTAGCTAAGTTGTCTAAGTGAAAGTTAATGCCAATTTTAAGGGGCTATCGATGGGTTCAACCTTGTTCTAATATGTTGTTATTGCTTAATCGAGTGCCCCCCCACCACAGACACACAAACAAACAGGAGTAAAAACTAAAAAGCAATTGTGAACTGAGTTGAATATAATTGAGTTGACAAAATGTGAGTTGTTGGCTTTCTTATGTTGTTGTTATGTGAGTAATTTTTGTAAAGAAACTTCCTTGGTCTTACTTTAGTCACTTTTGTACTATAAAACATTTGGTGGGAAGACTTACAGTCCATATGCCGTGGCAACAAATCGAATCCTCAAGAATAACTACACAACATTCTATGTCAACTAATTTAGACAAATTAAGTAGTAGTAATTACACAATGGGTATTTAATTTGTTTTAGTTCGCACAAGGTAAATATGTAACTTAAGAATTGATTCATAGTAGAAAATAATTTATATTTTTGATATAGTTATAATAAAGAAGAAAAATATTTAATGGTTATTATTAATTATATATAAGAACATAAATAATAAAAATGAGATTTAGTAGAAGTATGCCAGATTGGATTATAACCCATTATTTAGCTTATATATTGATTCAACCTCTTTCAATTCAAGAAATATTTAAATTGCTTAATGGCTCATTCATTTGTTAAGTGGAATCTAATAAGAGTAAAATGAGAATGATGAAATGGACTAAAATAGAAAGAATGTCATTTAAATTGAGACAATGAAAATATTTAATTCAACCTAAATTGCTTTTCCGTTAATAATGTGAAACAATAATAATAGACAATGACTGAACCAAAAAGATTATTAGCCATTAAAATGGGTTTTAGTTACGTTTATATGCACTTCAATTTTAAGGAATGGACTTAAAACTATTTTTTAATCATAAAAGCTAATCTCATGAGAAGAGATTATCAACCAAGACCATGTAAGAACTCGTCCTGTCAACCAATATGGAACTTAACATTCTTCCATACATCCAAAATAGAATAAGTAAAATTTTAACATTGCAAATTCAGGACCTTATTTTATATCATATTAAAAAGAGCAAACTACATAAATCCCACTAGTTTAGGTCCTAATTACTAGAATTCACGATAGTTTCGATTATTACTTCTTGTACCATATTTCTTCCTTGGATACATGTATCATTACTCGCCAGATACATATATCCGACGGTTTTAAAAATCGAGATACATGTTTAATTAATTCACATGGACAATTAATTATGGAAATATTAATCAAATTTCTTAATATAAAGCGGAAATCATGGAGTGCATCTATGTTTTATTAATTTCATTTTATTACTCTTTATAATAATAAATTCATTAATATTATAGTAAATAAAAGACAAAAAACATGTATATCTTGATTATGAAATTTGATTATTTTCAACTTATTACTCTTAAAATGATAAATTCATTTATTTGATGTATCTATTATCAACATATGATGTACCCAATGAAATAAACACCTAGATACATGATCTAGCATTAATTTCATGTATCTATTTAGATGATCTCATATTAAATTCGTGTATCTATTTACATGTATCTAGTATCAATTTGATGTATCAAGTATCAATTTCATATGTTATATCCAAAAACATGTATCTCGAATACATATTGGTAAGGATATATATCTAATTATGAGTATCTAAATATGAAATATAACTGAAACACATAAATTTAGAAACAAATCACAATTTTAGAGTATCTGTCATTTCATTAATCCAAAAAACAAATAATTCAAAATTAATACCCAAGAAATTAGATACATGCATGTCTAATAAGATACACTGATAAAAGCTAGACACATATAATTGCATCTCAATTATGTATCAGATACATAAATAATGTGTCAAAAACATGCGTAAATCTCCACTTATTAAAACTTTTCGATTACGTAATGGTTGGTCAGAGCATCTCACCGCGACGGTATTTGCTTCACTTTTTAATCTATTGATGTTGCTCATTGCTCGCTGCGCTTAGATCTGACGGAGCAATCCTCCAATTGAGCCTTTCGACCTCCAAATCGCCTTTGTCGTCGATGCAATCTCCGGATAGTAACAATTTGAAAAAAACAAAAGGTTATAGATTAACTATATGAATATGCATTGATACATTTAATTTAAGGAAGATAAGAAGCAATAAATTGATGAACAACTTGTACATAACTTTTGGTTGGTGGCGGCAGAAACAATTTTGGAGTAAAAATGTTGACTAATCGTTAATTAGTAGGGGTGGGGGTGGGGGGGATAATGATAGGGTTAGAGATTGATTGTTATTAAAACATTAATTGTGGAGTTTAAATATAAAAATAATTAATCAATCCTAATTTTAAGGAATGTGGTATCTTTGATTGTATCTTTAAAATATATGATATAAAATATTAAAAGTGGTACTATATGTAATTGTTTGAAAGTAGAGGTTAACTTAGTATAAATGATAGTGATGTATGTTTAATTAAGTAGTTTTTCCTATTAAAAATAGACATAAAACCTAATTAATCACAAATTTTATATCATATTTCAATAATGTGAAAGGTACAAGTCAGCGTTACAAGCTCTTCATTGACTTGTTAAACGAACCATTTCAAATTTTGAACCTTCCAATTCAATGAACCTTTTAAACCTTTGAACCTTTTCAACTCTATTTATGAAAATATGATTTTTCAACTCTATGAACTGCTTTTTGTGACCAATTTAACATATGGATTTAAAATGTGAACCTTTTCAACTCGGTTAAACAATTTATTTTCTCAGTTCAACAATGAGTGTTTTCATATCTATGAACCTTTCTTCTTCTTTTTTCCAACCTAATGAACCTTTTCAAAATTAGTACTATAACAACCTCTCTGTTTCTTAGACATTTTTTTTTTTTTTGGCCCATTCCCTAAGAAATGACTTTTTCATAATTAAAAATAATTTAACTTTGAAATTCATTTTTTATTTAATGAAATAATTTGTTGCCATATGGAGTAAATGGTTAGTGAGTATTTTAGATTATAAATTCAAAACTCTTTCTTTCGTTTTTAATTGTCAAGTCAAACAATATCATGTAAATAAAAATAAAAATTGGAAAGAAAGGTAGAGGTGTCAGCTTAGCTGGAGTGGACCATTTTAGTGTCCACGTAAGCACTCCAAAAAGCGAGATGTGAATTTCTTGAATTTCCACTCCACAGCCTTGTGAACCAAGTAACTGGAATTTACAATTTGGTCCTTTTTTGAACTGTTATAAAGGTGCCCTTGCCCTCCCTTTAACTCATTCATATATCATCTACCTATTCATTCTCTATTAGATTTCCAATTTCAAAAGCTCTGTTTTACTCTGTCCTGCTCAACACAAAAATCCTCTTTTCTTTTTCTTTAGAATTGATCAAAAAAATATGTCTATGGAAAAATCAGCGACCAAGTCAAATCAGAACCTTTGCTTTCCTCGAAGAAGGGGACAAATCAAAATGAAGATTTTGAAATCTATGGTGAAATCAGCTGTAGGATTGGCTTCCATGAGGAGTCAATCAGGAAGGGGAGGGTCCGGGTCCGGGTCCGGGTCTGGGTCTTCGACACCATCCACAGCAACCCCTAGTGGTTACGATTCTGATAGGTGAAATCAC
Organism: Solanum gracilifrons; assembly: GCA_029582605.1. NCBI lineage: Eukaryota > Viridiplantae > Streptophyta > Magnoliopsida > Solanales > Solanaceae > Solanum > Solanum gracilifrons. Next base: position 9,239 of record JAJOOH010015394.1, on the reverse strand, counting down.
ACAGATCAATTATCGCAAAGAAAGGGATGATATTTCTCATTTGGATGTGGGAATTTTACGTTCCCCTGTTTTCTTCACTGGCTTCATCAACGCGCTCGCCTTGAAAATACTTTTGTTTAATCTGTCGGATCAGCAGTGGTTTTATATTTACCTTGTGATGTGACTTTAATCCGAGCTAAAGATTGGAGGTGGAGGTATCTTCGCTTGGATTATTCGTTTCCATTTTGTCTCCACTTCATCTGAAGTTAAAGACGAAGGCTATGATGTACATGTACTATTGATTCGATTTGTTTCGTTTTCAATTTCTCTGTGTAATACAAGTGAAAGTAAGCCTGTTTACTGTTTTCTGTTTTGGTTAATTGGAGTATTGTTTTACTCCATTTGTTTCAGCACTTCTTTTATTTGGGATGTTTTCTAATATATATGATTCATTTCATTTCATCTCATCTCTTTCAAATGAAATTATTTATATTTGGATATTGATGTGATATTTGTTTCAAAAAACAACAAAAAGTGATATTCTCTACTAGTATAAATAACATACTTCAAACTTTAAAGTTCACTAGAATCATTATATAAACTGAAGTGACGGGAGTTAGTAATTAAGTAAATTTGATTGTATAACATATTTGCTTTTACTGTAATATATGAAGTTTTTCAATGTTAATAATTTCTTAATGAAAAATGGTAAAACAAGTTCTATAATATAAAACAAACCCTTTATCTATGTGATTCATAAAATTTAGAGACTTTGCTATAATGTTTTGAAGTTCGGTCACTTTAATCAGCAACATAATCATTTTGAATCAAGGGATTTTCATATGACACTCGTTGCTAATTTTTTTATTTATGATATAAATGTATTATAAGTCAAAAATAAATGATAAAAAATAAAAATTAAATCTCCTTAACTTGATATACAAGTTTGTTCTAATTTTACTTTTACAAGAAAATGAATTTCACTAATAAATTTATAATTTTGCAATTGACTTTAATACGATAGGTAATTTACGATTTTTTGAGTGAAGTTCAATAATTTTAAAGTAAAAAAATAATAATTTCCTGGCTTAATATAAGGTTCAAATTTCAATCACTACACTACTCATTGCAAAACACTTTTTATAATTTTTGATAAAATATCACTTCCATTTATTTTTTTTAAGTTATGAATATTTTGCGGAAACCACAAAAGTTTGAGAAAGTGAAATACAGTCCAATAAACCAAACGGGTTTTATTGTTGAAAAGATTCAGGACAAAGGGGATTACACGATCAAAAAGAGAAGATGAAAATTCTTCAGATTTTAAGAAGAAAGTTCTCTTCTTCGCAGATTCGAAGCACAGCTACTCCTTCACTATCGTCGCCTTTCTTCTATCGTCAACTTCACTCCTCTTCCAATCCGTACTTAATTTATCTCTATCTCTTATTAGTTTATGTGTTTTTGCTATAGTTTTTATGAGAATCTATAATCTCTTGATGCAGAGCTTCATTCGGCGTCGCGTTCGACATTGACGGCGTTTTGCTCCGCGGCAACAACCCTATCGGCGGCTCTCCTCGAGCTCTCAAACGCTTCTATGATGATTCCGGTACGATGTCGTTTCGACTATCACATTTAGTTTTATCTTTCTAATAGAATTTTGTGATTATATAAAATATCACAAAATATTGATATTTAGACAATTGATATGCACTGGAGTGATTTTTCCTTACAAAATATCTGAAATCACATGCTTTAACAATATTTAGACAATGTTATCGATCTTGTGATTTCAAGTTGTCCTCTCCTCTGTGATGTTGTAGCATTACCATCTAAATACTACTGATTTATACTTTTATGGGCTTGGAGCTATATATAGGCATTTTTTGTTGGTAGCCCAGATCAAGTAGGTTAACTTAAGTAGCTTTTTGATTTTGCAGGTACTCTGAAGGTTCCCTATGTATTCTTGACCAATGGTGAGTGGTTGATGTAACCTGTTCTTGTTCAACATCCATTTGTTAGCATTGCAACTGGTTTTCGTGCCTGCATTCTTTAGCTACTTAAAGTAACAGTGCCGTAAATGCAATTATTTAAGTTCTACGTATCGATTTCTGGAATAGGATGGATCATGGCTTTAGAAGGTATCTATCTCAACGAACTGGGGTATATAAACTTGTAGTGTCCTGTAACGTTAGATGGGGTTTCACTGACCTACTTTTTCCAAACTCTCATACGTAACAATAGTTTGTGGATAATGAGAATCCTTGTTGAAATGAGAAAAGTTAGTATTGTAGAAGAGATTTTTTAGGTGGTTGAAGTTGTTGATACCAATATCCCTTAAACCATTGATGACTCATAGGATGTTAGTTCTCTCCCCAATGAATATGTTTTGGAAGTTCTATGAATATATAAAACCCAATACCATCGGTTAGTATTTGCTTCCTAATTTCATAGGGAGATGAGTGCTGGATTTGCTACAGAAATATCTCTTGATTAGGACATTCCAAAGTCGATCAGCTTCCATGCTGGTTTCGCATTTGCATTCATTTTGTCTTTGGTTTCCACTTTTTATACCTAGCAAAGTTGAGTGAAATAAAAAAGACATGCACTTTTTTCATGTGTTTTATGCCTCAGGTGAACATGAACTACGTCTATCGATAAACTTATTAAAAGAATTAGGTTTATTGATGGAGCTCTTTTATTGGATCTAATGATAGAGATTGAGTGAAAAAATAATGCCAAATAGGTGGAGTGGCATCTTTCACTTAGTATAATCAGAGTAAATATTCATTCATCATAGACTAGTTCTCCTATCTAAATGATTCATTTTTCCTTCTGTGACTCATTGAGGCAACATTATTATAACTTACTGTTCTGAACTTTGGAGTAGTAGGCATGCATTTTGAGAGCCTATTACTTTATCAGACGTAAGGGGCTTAATATGGTCTTTTATATTCAATAGGAGGTGGTGTTCCTGAATCTAAAAGAGCTAAGGAGTTGGGAAGTTTGTTGGATGTTAATATCCTACCTTTACAGGTATACAACTTCTGAGAGACATAGTGGTGAAGTTCTTTCTGATTATCCAAAATTAGTATTGTCTTGATAATAATCTGCTCTTTTTCTTCAACAATTGGATCTTTCCATGAGTTGGTAGTCCTATGATGTACTACTTGCTCCATGCTTAAAGTCGCTCGTGCATTTTGTTTGCTTGAATGGATCTGCAGGTTATACAGGGGCATTCACCGTTCAAACAGTTGATGAGAAGGTAATCGTTTGTTTGTTAGATCTCATTCCCCACTTTCCGCATTCAAATATAATAAAGAACAGTTAGTAGGAGAAAACAAAGATAGCTATTTCTTATGTACAGGTTTTCTTATACAAAATATTATGCGAAAGGATGTGCTTTCTTCTGAACTGAAATTAATAGCAATAAACTTTGGAAGCACCTAAAAAGCATGTGCCTTGATTACCAGTATGCCAACTCCACATATTTGAAAGTAGGACATAGCGTAGTTGATAGAAGTACCAGCAAGTTTTTAATAAATTGATCACTTATGAATAATCAACATAACTACAGTTTAAAAAATGGCTGTCTTGTTTGAATAAAAGAAAGAAAAGAAAAAGCTTAGCAGATGGTTATCCATGCAATTAGTCTTCTAGAGCTGACTTAGGAAGTGCATGTAAAATTTTCTCCTGTTCCAAGTTTGATGTTCAGAAACGTTTTAGTATGGACATTCAATTTGAAATGAAGAAATAATACCTTAAACAGAAAATATTTATCTCGTTTATTATGTATTAATTTTAATGACATGCTAAAGCTAAAAGTGCTGAAATTCCTATTGTTTGTCTACTTGAGTGTTTGTCGGTGCATCATGTATGAGAATTGAGAGGTGTTAGATGGACACACAACAACCAAACTTAAGAGCCCAGAAGTGTAAGCATGGGGTTCAACCTATGTACTACAGGTATAGATTTGCAGGATGACACAATAGGGTTACAAAGGCTTTTATCTGCTGGAACTAAAGCTGTTTACGTTAATTAGAAATCAAGTTTGAAAGATCAAAATTTTCTTTGGTTGTTTTTAATAATTTAAATCCATGTTAACAGATTTGAGAATGAGCTTGTTATTGCTGTTGGAAAAGGAGAACCTGCCGAAGTGATGTCTGAATATGGTTTTAAGTATGCTCCCTGGCTTTGCGCATTATAGATGTAGGTTGAGAGTGCTATCTTCAAATGCTTAACAATTTCAACAGTGATATACTACTATGCTTTAAATTTCAGAAATGTTCTCTCCATAGATGAGTATGCATCTTATTTTGACAACATTGACCCATTGGCACAATACAAAAAATGGACAGACAAGCAGGATGGTAATCAAAGTAGCAAGTCTAAGCATATAGCTTTGAGCAATGATCCGTGCTCGCAGAGAGTGGCGGCGGTCTTTGTTGCTAGTGATTCTGTTGATTGGAGCAGGGACATCCAGGTATTCTTCTTTATAATTAGTGATTTGCAGATACAACTTGTCAATCAGATCTATCCTTCAATATTTGGCTAATAATTTTTTTCTTATATTTTGTATTTCATAATCTATGTTTCCCTTTGATTTGTGAAGTCTTACAGTGGAGTCCCTGTCAGATTTATCCAACTGCAGAAATCTTGTCTGTTCCTTTGTTTCTTGATATTTTTGTGCATTTGCATGCATCTCCATGTCTTACTACATGAAATTAATGTGCTCAAATTTGCTTTCACTCCACCTATTGTAGTTTTTCAATTTTAACTAGAGACTTCAATTTCAGGTTCTCTGTGACATTCTAAGGACCGGAGGGCTGCCAGGAAAAGAGATTGCACACCAGCCACCACTCTTTTTTGCAAATGATGACCTTGCCTATCAGGTTTTTCAATGCTAAATAGATCTGATTGTCCTTGCTTTCCTCAACATAATCATAGAGAATGTAACCTTTGCTGTCTAACTTTTGACTCTAGGCCTTGTTTCCATCTGAACGACTTGGCATGGGTGCTTTCAGAATTGCAGTAGAATCCGTATTCAATGCGTGAGACTCATTTCCAAATATCTTGAGACTAGATATAATATCAGATAATTGAGAAAGTAGCTTGCATATAGTTTCATTATCTTGCTCGGTTTATACATCAGCATAAATATTAATATTATGTGAAGTCTATGTAAGATGGGTATAGAGATGATGTAAAAGATACTGCACCTTGCTGTAAGGCACTTCTGAGACTAGTTTTTGTTACAGCATCCATCCTGCTGCTCTGAAGTATACGTCATATGGGAAACCAAATCCTTCTGTATTTAAAAATGCGGAGACAGTGCTGATGCATGTTTTACGATCATATCACAATAACCATCAGGTTGATGGTAGAAAACAGCTTTTCAAAACCTTATATATGATTGGTGATAATCCCTCTGTTGATATCAAAGGAGCTCGACAGGTTTGTTCTCTGATTTATTTAAGCTGCTACTCAGCTATTTCATGAACTGCATATAATTCTGAATCTTACCTTCAAGGCTGGAAGTCCTTGGTTCTCTATTTTGACAAGAACTGGTGTCTTCAAGGGGAAAGAAAATCATGACGATTTTCCAGCAGATCTGGTGAGTAAATGACATCTTTGACCTATGACTGCATCTACTTTTTCTTTATACAATAGTGCATAACTGCTTTCTCTTTAATTCCCTCTGCAATCACCCACTCGATCTGGAAAATTAATTTGTAAAGCTAATAAGTGGATGGATGATATCCACTCACATATTTCTAGTATGGTCCATTTCTGGACCGCCATTAAGCAAGTATAACGATGTTCACTAAGGACACATTGCCCAAACATGATCTTCATTTGGTGCAGGTTGTTGACACTGTGGAAGAAGCAGTAGACTACATTTTGAGCAAGGAGTGTATCTCATGATGCACATCTGGTAAAACTCTCACCATGTTTCTACCTTAGATATGTTAATCGGACTAATTTCCATGAGGAAGATGGTGGTCGTCCTAGCTTTACAGATAAACATTTATATGCCTCTTTTTGGCGAGTGACTTTTTTTTTTCTTTTCAAATTTATTCTTATTGCAATAAAGCATTGGTGAGAGCTCTGCACCTGTTGAAGAAACAGGTGCCGCAAACCTAATTCTTAGATCTGCGAGTAAAGTACATAAACATTTTAGCATGCCACTCCCAGATTCCAGTTGATCATTTCTTGTTGTAAACGATCTTGATATCTGTTTTTGTCAGAATGTCATTGTTAATACTCTATGATTAAAGCTTCAAAATGTTTTTGTTAGGGGTGCTTAAAAATACAAATAAAATGGACCAAAGATAGTATCAATACTAACAATAAGTATACAACGCCAGCAAATTGCCACAGCTGGTTAGAATTAGAATACATTCACTATGTTATTTTAAAAGGGTCTCAAGTGGTTTGTATCAGTAAACGATTTTTTGAATTCCTATCAAGTGATAACTATGTTATTTTATTTTTAATTAGTTGGAGGTTCCAACTCCGTTATTTTAGAAATAGTAATTGATTTTTGACTAATATCTTGATTTTTTCTTTTAAAATAAGAAAAAGATTATGGGGTGACAAATCTTCTAAATTTATATATAATCTTGGTCGGAGAAAAGTCGGAAAAATCTAGAAGGAGATAATAATACAATATTAATTCACTAATAAATCATAAGACATCTGGAGTGTTGCAAATATCTTTCAAATCTATAAATACGTGACACGACAACTTAATAAATAAACAAAATGCATGGCGCAGCATATGAATAGCTATTTTTTCATTTAAAAGTTTGATTATAGTTGTGAGTCATTTTCACAAAAAAAAAAAAAGACATTCCATTTAGTTGCAACAATTTTCTCAACATAAATTGTTTGACTAGTGCTCAATAGCTAGCTTTGCTAACAATTTTAAAAGAAAAACAATCACCCTCGTTTCAGTCTTAATCACAACGGTAAAATGTTGATTATTAGGAATTTGTAAACTAGACGCAACTATACGTGCACTCTTATTTGTCACTTCATTTGTAGTTAATCAGCATTAACAATTTGTAAATTAAATAAAAGATATAAATCATATTTAGACAAGTTCGACGACTGAGAAGGAATTGACAAAGAAAATTGATCTCTAATCTCCCTCGTGAGATACTACCTGCTGCACCAGCTCAACTGCCTTTACAATTCTCAACTCAATAATATTACTCCATATCAGTTAGTTTAATGTATGTTGTTTAGGTGATCCACAATCGTCTTCTTTTGAGTTTAAATTAAGGGCATAGTTTGATGAATTGCGAAATCACAAACCAAGTTTACAACATTTGTCTCTTTACATTTTTATCCACTTTTTAATATTATATATTAGAATGAAAAGGTTCGAATGTATTGTATGTTGCAGGTTATATATTCATTCATTTTGTGTTTTTTCTTGTCATGAAAAATTAAAATAGTCAATATGTAGTTGGATTTGGTGGATCAACAGTACAAGACAATACCATAGACGTAGCTGATTGAATATCATTTTTATCTTTTTATTCTTTCTCAGAATTCAATATTTTTATTTTACAGCTGGGCCGCGGCTTTTTTTTTTTTTTTAAAATAATTAATTATCAATATAGTAATGTACAAGTCCTTTTCTTGACAAGATAGAGAAAATGAAGAAGTACAGTTGGTAGACAACATTTTGTTAAAAAATAATTATGAGGGCAAAACAAATTACTAGAAAAGAACAAACGGGCATACGTTCATTTGAGTAGGAGTATTGAACATAAACCAAAATACCAAATCGAATCATAAAATAAAGTCAAATAAAACAAATTGTGTGGTTTGATTAGGTAGTGAACTTTATTTTTTTTTAAATCATATACTCCATAAACAAATCGAACCAAATTCAATCATATATATAATATTTATCTTATAGAAATTTTGTAATTACTTTATACAATTTTTATGTTCTTGCTCCGCTCTTTTTTTACGTGATTTGTTTAATATATAAAACACGTACATTTTGGTAATGATCAAGTTTTATTTTTTTTTTTCGACTACACGAAGAGTAATTTTAATTCTGACATATTGGTTTTTTAAAATTATTTTTTCTGCTGGTGGACTTATGTTATTTATTCTATGCTGATTTTTCCCTTACAATGTTCTCTTTCAATTTTGTTCCTTTCCCTAATATTCAACCAAGGTTACTGAAAATGACATCTTTTGGTCAAAACCTACCTACAATAATAAACAATTTGAGTAACTTGACAGATTTATTAGCTCTCAAATGAAAGCCGCGTTGGAGAAGATGAGCCTTTTGAAGTTATTTTCGGTGTGATTTGTAGATTATATGTTCGAGTCATGGAGGAAATCGCATTACATAGGTTGTCTATATCATATTTATTGTAGTGCAATTCTTTTCGGACCTTGTTAACCGAGATGTTTTGTACTGTCAAACTATTTTTTTACTCTTTTTGTTGTAGGGCAAATACATATTTTTTATTTTATTTGACAAGTTTTTTAGTAATTAATTTAAAAAGAAAAAAAAATATATATATGCTGATTTTAAAATAAGTTAATTTAATCCTTATATTTTAAATTTGACAATATATTTTTTAGGCATAATACATATATTGGCCCCTAAACTTGGCTTCAAATTTTAACTTTGACCTCCAACTTTCATAATGCACAAATAGGCACTTTAACTATCCTACCTTTAAATAAATAAACACGCGATTTTTGGAGCCAAAAGCGTGAAATGCAAACGCTGCCACGTGTATTAGTGACCCACTCAATGGCTGCCAACTATTCAATGCATGTGGGCCCGTTTTCCTGTCTATTTGACACCTTTTCAAATAATTTCTCTTTATTTTTGCCTCACAACTTCTTCCTTCACTTTCATTTTGTGGTAAATTAATATTTGAAAATGTCAATTATTCAATTTATAATTTATTTGTCTTATTTCTTTTTTTAATTTATGTGTATTCAAAGATTACATTTAAGATACTATAAATTATTAGACTTAATATTTAAAAAAATTTATTACAAATTTGAAAATTACGTAATATACACTATTAATTACAGTAATTACTAATTTAAAATATTTTTTCAATCTAATAAGAGCCTACAAACACACTATACGTTATATTTAAAAGTACTATAAATCATAATTAAAATATATTTTTTTTAGAAAATTTTTTGTTGACTCTTGAAATTCTATTGGTGACACATGAATTTGAATAGATGGAACAATATATATTATTGAA
>JAJOOH010015393.1:0-27771 GCA_029582605.1 Solanum gracilifrons | reverse complement strand
TTTAGGGTTTAAACGACGTATCTTAGGGGTTAAACGAAATAGGAAAAGACCAAAAGACCCCTGAATTAACTGCTGTCGGAGTGATCGACGGATTGGACCTACGGTCCGTCAATCAATCGACGGTCCGTCGATTGGGTCCGTAGGTCGAGTCTGCCTGACAGGGCATCACTAAAACGAGCATAACTCTTTACTCGGAAGTCAGAATTAAGAAAACTCGGTGGCGTTGGAAAGATAATTCAATTATATATCATATCATAGGTTATGGGACACACAATTCCTTTTGTAATAAAAGTTATGACCATCTGAAGTTGACCCATCAATAATTTTCAACTAACTGGCTGCAAACCCTCATCTACTGTCAGACCTACAGACCATGGATCGAATGAAGGTCCGTGCTGGTCGACCGTAGTTCATGTCAGAGGTTGGGTAAAGGAGATCTCGATCCACGGTCACAGACCACGGACCGTGGGTCTGTCCGTGAGTCGGGACTTAGCTAATTTTTTTGAGCTGGTTTGGGGAGGGGTTGCAGTGGTGAACCACGGACCACCAGCACGGGCCGTGGTCTGACCTACGGTCCGTGGATGGTGACCGTAAGTTGCACCTGCAACTTCTCGAAATCTGTATTTTTGGTCTGTTTCGAATACGGGGTGTTACAGGCTCAAAGGGTGTTCAAAAGAGTTTCACACTCTCACGGGTAGGCCACAAAAGAGGTTTATGTCAAATTTGGCTCACACGCTTTAAAATTGCCTAAGATCATATCAAGAGGACACCTTTCTAAATCAATCAGACTAACAGGGCAAATTCTAGGTTTATTCATGCAAGTTTCAAAGCAAGTTAATCACACAAAACATCAACACTTAAGTCAAAAAAGACTACATAATTTCGCTAGTGTGCAACGGTCATTACAAGAGAATCAATTCGATAAATGGCTAATCACAACGAGATGCAATGAGGTCTCATATTTTCTATCCAACTTCATTTGGCCTCATCGTAGCCGTACATTCATGTTCGTTCAATTGAGAGCACTATTCAAGTCATCGGTATTGATCGAAACTGAGACTCAAATTTTTGCGAAAGAACAACCACAATTAACTCACAAAGGGTGGCAAAAATGTGCGAAAAATTTAAAAAATTTCGGAAGGGTCAAAATCATTTGCAATTTAAAAACAAAAGTGAGCCATGAACTCAAACATCCACAAAAAGTAGTGTAAACACAATTTTAAATAGAACAACCAAAATATAAACAAAACACGAATCACAAATAGCACACAAAAGGTGAGCCTCACCCCACCACCAATAAAAGCGTTTGTCCTCAAATGCAAATAATATAGAATCCAAAAGTCAAAGTAAAGAAGGATAATACATAGAAAGAGGTAAAGAGGGATCCTGTCTATGCAGTCTCTCTATCTGCCGGGGAGTTCGATGCATTTCCCTGAAGAAAAACCATGGTCCCCGGAGTATTGTTGTTTTAGTCCTCATTGTTTGCCTTTGTCGTGGCCACTGCAGCAAAATTAGCTGCAATCATCTGATCTATCTCCTAAGCTGCTTCGAAGGCCCGTATTGCATTAACAAAACTTCGAGTCCATGAAGGCACATTAGGGTCGATGGGAATTCGTATCTTTGCTCTGGCTTCATTGGTGTATTTCCTTTGTCTGGCTAGCTCTGCTTTCTTTTCATCTTTCTTAAACTCTCGTGTTCTTATGTGCCTAGGTGGATCATTTCTCCCTGCGACTTTTGATCTAGCCATTAGTGCAAAGACTTTAATGTTGAATTAGATAGTACTGGCTTGCTAGGCAGCAATGTGATCCTAATCCGAGCACAATTCGACACGTAAAATACTCTAAAAGTGTGAGAAATATAACTGCTAAAGTGTGAGTGTAAGTTTGTGAAAAGGGTCAAAGTGAAAGAAAGTGAATGAAATGGAACTTTTAAACCAGTGGCTTGTGACCGTCCAGTTTCTGCTCATTCGGTGCTGTTAGTCGATCTCGCTCAATCACTCGGTGAAACACCGAATATCTAATGTCCTCGCTGAATATAACAGATTTTTCAAATTAGGTGAGCAATGCATTGGCAGTCTTTATCGAGATCGCCAATTGGATTGGCGATGCGCTGACAAAATTCATACTCCGCCGATTTTTACAGACTCAACCTTTAAGATGTATTGCGTCAAATGATGGGAATGATTGGGTACGCCGAACTTGTTGGCGATCCGCCAAACTGAACTGTTGCTCGCCTCCATACATCTTTTCAAGCACTTTCGTTACTCAATCTGTACAAACAGCACACTATTATTTTATCAAGATAACAAAAGGCGAGTAAATGGTTTTGGGTTGCCTCACAAACAACGCCTAAGTTAATGTCGTGGCACGACACAAGTTAACCTTTAGACCTTACTCTTGGGGTTAGCCATAGTGTCACTAGGAAAACCCCCTTGTTGTCTCGAATTGAGATGAGATTAGATATGACCCATTTGGGTCTCTAACTGTTTGATTGAAACTGAATGAGAGGTGACAGTCTGGCTGAGGGTAGACACGTCTTCTTTCATACCTTTTAGCATTTTGTCTGACCCTTCAACTTTGTTTAGGATACGCGAGAGCATATGCTCAAACCTACCACCTTTCGAATCCTTGGGCTTCTGACGCTCGTGAGGAGGCACATATCTATCCTTCTCCCCATCCTTCCAATTTGGATTACGGTCCTTCCATTCACAATCTCAATCCTTCCGGCCTTCATCTCTAACCCATCCTTGATTACCACCTTGCCTTGTGTAGTTTGAACGGTAGCCCCCGCCTTGGTTAGCTAGGAAATTCACTTCCTCGTCATATATGGCTTCAGACTTGATCTCCTCAGAATTCGCACCCCCGACTCCCTCAACATTGACACCACGGGCACCATCCCCCATGACATTTTTAGATAAAATATCAAGATGCGTCATGATTTTGGCCATGTTTTGGTCTCTCTCATTATCTTTTTCAACCTGCTCCTTGGATAGCTGAAATGTGACCGGTGAGACTTGGTCTTCGCGAGTGTACCACGCCCTATTGATGGTTGTCATCCAATCGAGAAGTTGAGCTGCTACTGCATATGGTTGCTACATTAAGCCTCTGAGCGAGAGTTGGTTAGCTACACCTTTGTTCACCGAGTCTAGACTCCGGTAAAAATATTGAAGGAGCACATTATCAAGTAGACCATGGGTCGGGCATTGTAGCACCAATTTCTTAAATCGGAGCCAATTTTCGTGAAGAGGCTCTCCATTCAGACGCTTGAAACTTTGGATGTTATCCCGAATAGTCATCATCTTCGAGGGAGGGAAAAATCGCACATTAAATGCAGTGATCAGCTCCTCCCATGACGTGATTGAATTTCCTGGTAATTCAGCTAGCCACTTGCAAGCTTCCCCCATCAATGAGAAAGGGAATAGTCTTAACCAAACTGATTCCTGAGAAATATTCTTGAACGAGAAAGGTCCAAACACATCCACAAAGTTTCGAAGATGCTCATGTGGATCCTCATGAGCCAAGCCACTGGAAAGAACTTTTAGTTGCAAAAGTTGCAACATGGTGCTTGTTATGTGGAACACCGCATTTTCCTCTGTTGGAGGTAGACGGATGGCTCCGATACCTCCCATGAGATGTGGATCATTGATGTTGGGATCTTGGACATCATTGAGGTTACCAATGTCATCCTGATGGCCCACTTGGCTCCCCGTTACTACCATTAACACTCATGCTTTCTGAAATGTTTACACAATCAACAGAACAAAACTAAAAATTAAATTAGTAAACTACAACTAAGAAGAATAAAAATTCTACTAATCTAAAATTCTCAAAAAACACCACTCCCCAACAGCAACACCATTTTGATGCTTATCGTGACCAACGACACTAACCTACGATATGAGTGTCTACGATCGTCGATAGTATAGTAACCCAACTAAAAGGTTGGGGTCGTGTCCCAAGGAAGTTGTTTTGAGAATTGATAGAAAAATAAAATTAAGCTCTAACTAGTCGTAGCTAAAGACATTAACGATTAAAAATATGGTAAATTAAAGGAGGCGACACAAAAGGGTCAAATATCGATTTGGGGGTTTTGTCACAAGTAATAAAAATAGCAAAAATTAACAAGAAAATTAAGTATGGGGAAATGTTTTTGGGGTGTGACCGCAATACAAGTTGAGATAAATCGTTGGGTACATGCTTTCAATAGAAAATTTGCAAGATAATAGTGACTAGACTAAGCTTTAGATAGAAATAAGTTCCCTCTCGGGCAACTTACCTTGTTTCAAATGGGTACCTCTCGGACACCCATTTACCACATGAATACCAGCCTACGCCTTACCCCACTCACTCTCTCGAGTTGAGTGTTAGGATATAGGACTAGGGCTCACCCTCTCGGGCTAAACCTCATGTCGACCCACTCCTTAGGTCATCAGTCTAGTGGTCTCGATTTCGCGACCTCCCTCACGGGAAAGCCAATAATACATGGGTGGTTTTGTATTTGCAACTACAAACCCATTAAATTAAACTACAACCACTAGGTGAAATCACCATTAAAATACATTTATCCTATCAGCAAGCAAGACCCAACAACAATATCAACACATGTTTGCTAAATCACACTCCAAGAATGGGGGTTTTTAGCCACACATCAAGAAACAACAAAATACACCTATAATGATACTAAAATCAAATGGGTATAAGAAATTAAACCTTGATTTAAGGAAAGGAAGAAGGATGGAGAAGACCCACTTCCAACTTGGGGAAGATGAAATCCTTGTCTCTTCAAGTCTCCCACAAAACTCTCTCCAAACTTGAGAGAAAATATCTAAAAATGTACTATTCTATTCTGAAAATAATAATAATGGTTCGGGGCTTATAAAATTAATAACAATTTTAGTATTTATAGACTTTAGAAAATGGCGCTGGCGGATCTTTCGGTGAAGTTAGTGGATGCCGCCGAATGACTCGATAACTCGTCCTTCTTCTGTTTCATCGCCGTTTCATGCTTACCTTCAGCGTCTTCACGTTCTGGACCATTGGGCTGTATAGTACTGCTTCACAGAACTATTCGGTGACGCGTCGACTACTCCTTTCATCACCTTTTTTATCCTCTTTCTTCAGGGCTTCGCATACTGGTTCCTCTCGAACACCTATTTGCCGCATGAAGGCCAGCCTACGCCTTACCCCACTTACTCTCTCGAGCTGAGTGTTAGGATATGGGACTAAGGCTCACCCTCTCGGGATGAACTTCATGTTGACCTTCTCCTTAAGCCATCAGTCTAGCGGTCTTGGTTTCACGACCTCTCTCTTGAGCAAGCCAAAAACACATGGGTGGTTTTGTATTTGCAACTATAGACCCATTAAATTAATCCACAACCACTAGGTGAAATTACCATTAAAATACATCTAACCTATCAGCAAGCAAGACCCAACAATAATATCAACACATATTCGCTAAATCACACCCCAAGAATAGGGGTTTTTAGCCACACATCAAGAAATAAGAAATTACACCTAAAATGATAACGAAATCAAATGGGTATAAGAAATTAAACCTTGATTTAAGCAAAGGAACAAGAATAGAGAAGACCCACTTCCAACTTGGGGAAGATGAACTCCTTTCTTCAAGTCTCGCAAAAACCCTTTCTAAACTTGAGAGAAAAATGCAAAGCTAATATTCTAAGTCTCTAAATTACAATAGTGTTCGTATCTCCTAAAAAATAACAAAGAGCTATTTATAGTTTCAGAAAATAGTGTTGTGGCAGATCGTTCGGCGAGGTAAGTGGGAATCGCCGATCGACTCGGCGATTCGCCCATCGTCTGGTTCGTCTCCCTTCTGTGCTTGCCTACAATATCTTTGCGTCCTGGACCATTGGGCGGTATATTTCTACTTCGCGGAATTGATCGGGGATACGCCGACTTCTCCTTTCACCGCCGTTTTGATCCTCTTCCTTCAGGGCTTCACGTATTGGAATAAAGGCTGAAGTATGTCCAGTCGGAGATTCGCCAGGTGTGCTTGGCGATGCTCAGGCTTCAATTTGTTCGTTCTCTTTAGCCTTTTTGTTCCTTTTTGTGACTAAGTGTCCATGATTCCATTAAAACTTCAAATACCTGAAACTTGAGCGTTTTCATCAGATATTGAGAGAAATAAGCATTTGAGGACACTATTTCTATTAAAATAAAGCCCTAAATGAGTCCAATCTGAGGACTCATCAGTGATACATAGAGAATATTGGGATAAATGTAACATATTTCATGGGAATGCATAAGTTCTCTATCAAGAAGATGTATAAGATGATGCTAGGAGAACTACCTAGAGTCAATTGAACGAAATTGGTATGCAATAACATGGGATGCCCTAAGTGGAATTTTATCCTTTGGTTAGCATTAAAGGGGAGGCTATAGACTAGGGATATACTTGGGCAATGAATGAGGGAAATTGATGAGGTTTGTCCACTATGCAGGAGTGATGGGGAGTCCCTGCATCACCTATTTTTAATTTGTGATCTCTTGTGTTAGTATACTATTACATATCTGACTTTCTCTTGATCGGTAGTGTCATATATTGCATAAATGCTTGTGGGTTGTCTTGTGTTAGTATACTGGGTGTACACATATTCTAGGGCTGATTTCGTTTGTTCATTCATTATATTATTTCTTGATTTTCATCAATTTTTGTATAGTAAATTAGTCCTAGACTCTACGTTTTCTTAATTAGTTCTAGTAGATTTCTATATATTTTACATCCTATTTAGCATACATCTCCCTAATGACTTTGGTGAACGATGGTGGACTAAATTCATGTATTAGGTTAAGGTCGGCGGCAAGGGAAAGTAGCAGAAACATGGTAATGAAGTTTTTTGAAGCTGAAGGCATAGGGTCATGGAACATAGGATCACGAATGGAAAACTTCATCAACCTAGTGAAGACTCTCATAATGAGGAAAATAAATGTTATTTATATCGAAGAGACCAAATGGGTAGGTATCAAGGCCCATGATGTGGATGAGTTTAAATTACCATATAGAGGCAATTTGTAGTAGCTTTGGTGATTTCACAAAGCCTCTGTTTTTTGGGAGATGAATGGAAGTAGAGCTTCAATTTTGGATTTTGCAAAAGCTTTTGAGTTAGTAATGTAATTTCTAACTTGGGAGTTCCAAAGAGGGAGAGACAATCAGTTACCTTTCATAGCATGGTTGTTAATATTGTCACGATCCAAAGTATACCGTAGACGTCACATGGCATATATGACCCCGAGAGGCCCTGTAAAATCCACTTGATATACATGCAACACAATAGAATATACAATAAGAGGGTTTAAGTAAGTCGTCTCATATCATAAAATAGAGTTTGAACATAAGTGCTGAATCATAATAATGTTGTGACAAGCCCTTCGAAAACAACATAAGGTTGGTTGGGACGTAACCCATACACCACATAAAAAGTCTCAAGAGTAAAGAATAAAAGCAATAAATGGTCTTCATTGCTTTGCCCTTGGAGTATTAGGACTCACCAATCAAATAGCTATTAGCAATCCAAGCTAGCCATGAACAGGAAGAGAAGGAGCGTCAGACCCTATATTATGAGATAATATAGGTACAAGTATACATCAGTACATGAAATGTACTAAGTGTGGAAAAATGTGTAAATGTAGACATGATACTATAGTAGGCTTAACACATGTAATGCATGACCAAGTAAGAGGTTTAAAATCTTGAAAAACAAAGTCATTATACACATCAAACAAGGTCATGCATTAATAAAAAGGTATAATGAAAGATTTAAGAAAAAATCATAGTTCTTTTGTGGAATATTAGCTTTAACTAACAATAAACCATGCGAGTTATGACATCAAATTTTGTGTAACCCTCACACCAAAAAGAGGGAGTCTAATTGCCAAGGTAGAACTCCATATCATTCATTTAGGCTATGTGGATCCACTAGCTAAGTCATTTAAGACAACCTACAACTGCACGTAGTTTTGAACAAGAGATTGCTATTCGAAACTACCCTATTTGAGCCTCCACCTCAAAGTCCTCTGGGTGCTAAGTAAAATCCCAATGGAGTAGACAAAGTCAATTATTAAAAATTAACATTAGGAAAGACAATAATCAAAATACCAATTCAAGTAATAAAATCGTATAAGAGTAGCTCCTTTGAAAACCATGATTTCATAAACCTTTTCATAATAAACACTTACCTTTCTAAGAATCTAAAATCATGATTTTCTTTCAAACTGTGAGAAAACTTTTACAAACCATTGATAATTAAGTTAAAAGAATTCTTAAATCATAACTTCTTCCTTTCATAAAATATGCATTAAATCCCTTATATATTCATGATTGTAGTTCATACTTCATAGGTGAAAAATAAAAAAGAATAAATCTTGGGTCTAAACGAAGTCAATTTCAAATCATGTAATTAGGTTAAATCATGTATAATAATATAAAATAACTTCAATTGAATCATAATCAAAATGACCCATGAATTGGGTGAAATTGAATTGGAGATTTAAGTTCTTTTGTTACCTAATGGATGGAAGGGATCCATTTGGGATTCCCAAAAACTTTAATAATCAATGCATAAGAAAGAGATTGAGATTGTCACCCTGAAGCTTGAAACCTTAGCTTTCACCTTGGAGCTTGAGAGAGAATAGGAGGGAATTTGGGGATTTGAGTGTATATGATAGAATGAGGTATTTTTGAAGGTTTATTCAGTTAAAGTGGTAGTTATAGTTTTGAAATGACATAGTTTAGAGGTTAGGTTGATAGAAAAAGACAAAAACACCCTAATTAAAAATTGCCGGAAGACTTGATAGTCCAAACTGGTCAACCATAGATTCAAGTGCTAGAAACCCAATATTTAACTCACTTCTCACTAAACCATTTCTACGAACCGTCAACCTTTCTATGGTTCGTAGACCCTATCCGTAGACATCAACTTTGAGTCTAAAATTTCACTAAGTCTGGATCATTTCTACAGACACTTCCTATGCCCTGTAGGCGTTCCCACGACTTGTCCTAGTCAATCGTAGATCAATTTACTAGGACTTGAATTTTCCCAAACTTAACTCAGTTCCTATGAGTGCCACCTACGACACGTAGAGGCTTCAACAAACCGTAGATGATCTCGTAGGTCTGAAGTAGTAGCCAAAAATCTACTCCTTCCCTTTCCAAGTAAACTTTCCCATTTCAGAGGTATTATAAATACTTAGATAGTTAACTTTCTTCGTAGAAAGGATGATAGAGGCCTTTGTAAGGATAAAAAGGTTATATCATGTGAGAATCTTACTAGCCAACATAAGCTTTTGGTTATGAACTATGAGATTAAGAGAATAGGAGGAGAAAACCCTATATGACTGACTGAGGATTGAATTAGGTGATTTGACCCTACTCTTTATACAGAGATGAAGGAGAAGTTCATTGGTATAAAGGCCTGGATTAGTAGCAAAGATTTCAGAAACATGTGAGATAAGACAACCAATTTCATTAGAGAAGCGGCTACAAAGGTGCTAGGTGTATCGAGGGTTAACTTTGATGGTCATCGATAAGTTGGTGAAACAGAGAAGTCTAGGGAAAAGTTGAAGCAAATAAGGTTATCTCTAAAAAATTTGGGGAGTGCATGGATGAGGAAAAAAAGCTGACACTTAAAAAAGTATAAGACGATAAACACTCAAGCCAAGTTAGCAGTTACTACTTCAAAGGCATCTTCTTTCAAATTCTTGTATGTCGAGCTAGAGGCCAAAGATGAGGATAGGAAATTTTGAAGGATCAAGAATTTTGAGAGAGATAAAATGTCGCGAATTGAAATATGCATCAAGCATTAGAAAGTGTTGGTGTTTTTAAAAAATTGGGGCAGCAGAAAAAGATTGAAAATGTCTCTCAATGGATTGAAATGACTTTCAATAGCTTTCAATAATTTTAATAAGCAATGAGGGGCTTTAAATAGCCAACATAAAACACATAATCTGCATAATTTAAAATTTAAACAACCTAAAATATCTCAACAACATAAACAAACTAACTAAAATTCAAAATTCAAATTTATTCAAACTAAATAACTTATTTTACTAAAAGTTACTGCAACAACTAAAAGAAAACTTCAACACTCCTCCTTTGCTTTAGTTACTTCAATTGAAAAAAATTCTCCTCCTCAATTTTTGCTTTGATAGTTTATGCTGGATTTTTTTCATTGTTTTTAAACTTGCAAAATTTCTTCTTTTTTCTTTTTCTTCTTTTGATTTTATTCTTCAAAACCACATGCGATGACATTGTCTTGTGTAGAAGTTTTTTTGAAAGTGCTTTAATTTGAACTTTTGTATGATTTGCAAAGAGAGGTTGTAAGGGTTTTTCGTCCATCACAACCTCACATATCACATAGGTTTCAAAATATGATTTTATTCTCAAAGACCAAATTTGATAGTTTTCGTCTGTGAAAATTTGTCGGGCATTCAAGAGAGACAGCTGCTTGCCATTATTTTGGTTAAAAAATGATTTAGAAAAGCATGTACGTTGGCAAAAGCACGGGTTGAAAAGGTAGCCTTGATGGGTTAAAATGGGTAGCCCTGATGGGTTAAAAAGGTAGCCCTTACGGGTTAAAAATGTATGGTAGTTTTTGGAAGATTTCACGGATCCCTTAAGATCAATGAAGCTCTTGATACCACTGTTGGTGTTTTTTAAAAATTGGGGCAGCACAAAAAGATTGAAAATGTCTCTCAATGGATTGAAATGACTTTCAATAGATTTCAATAATTTTATTAAGCATTAAGGGGCTTTAAATAGCCAACATAAAACACATAATCTGCATAATTTAAAATTTAAACAACCTAAAATATATCAACAACATAAACAAACTAACTAAAATTCAAAATTCAAATTTATTCAAACTAAATAACTTATTTTGCTAAAAGTTACTGCAGTAACTAAAAGTAAACTTCAACAGAAAGACAAGGTGTTGGTGGAAGGGACCTACATTAAAAAAAGATGGCAAACATACTTCCAAAAACACTTAAACGAAGTAAGGAGCAAATGCATCGTCTTAGATGAGTTAGTGCACACGAAAAGAGTTTGGGAATGTTGATACTATAGGTGTTTTAGGGTAGTGGAGGTTAAACACATTATTAGTACGATGAGCAGGGGATGAGAGATCGGAACAAATGAGATTCTGATAAAATTTTGAAAGAACAAAGACAAGCATGCGTAGAATTGTTGTCTTATAAATCTCTTTAAGGTTTAACTTCTCTTCCTCGCCCACATACTCCATAAACTTTGTATATGCAACCTTCTTGGTTTTCATTTTGCTTGGAGTTTTACATCCCCCCACTAATATCCTTGTTCACAACCAAAGTTACCCCTCGATACCCTTAACATCTCTATAGCTACTCCCCTAATGCAATGATCTACCTTATCCCACATGTTATTCACATCACCACTATTTACTCCAGATCCCATACCAATAAACTTCTCCCCCATCACTTGCGAAAGAGTTGGGGTGAAGACACCCAATTTCAACCTCATTCTGTCATATAAGGTCTTCTTCCTCCTATGCCTCTTAATATCCAAGTCCATCACAAAAATCTTGTATAGGGTTGTAATATTTTCACTCGGAATAATCACGCAATCCTTGCAAAGTCATTAATCACTCTTTCTAAGGAGATCTAAGTCATAACTACCATGCTATGAAAGGTTTCCAAGTTGTTTTGCCATTTCATGAAGTATGAATTAGCATTAACCAACTCAAAACCTTTAGCAAAATCAAGAAGTAATGCTCCACCTCCATTCCATTCCAAAAACAAAAGCCTCCATGAACATCATCAAAATCACTAGCAGCTTCCCTGATTTGACCATTAATGTCTCCACCAATTAAAATCTTCTCTATGTTTTGTATACCTCTCACTACCTCATCCATATCCACCCAATAGAGCATTTTTAAAATCTTCTCTATGTTAAAACCCACTTGAGGTGCATAAGAACTAATAATGCTCAAATAAACCCACCAATGACTAGCTTAATCGTCATCATCCTATCATTGAGTCTCCTAACCTCCACCACAGGCTCTCGAAGGTCCCCATCAACTAAAATATCTACTCCGTTTCTATCTCTTGATACTCATGAGTAGCACAACTTAAACCCGTCCCACCCATGCCTTGATACCTTCCCATCTGGTATCCTTTAAACAAGTTATAATTATCATCCTTTTCTTGAGAATCTTTACAAACTCTATGGACTTCCTTGTTAATAGCCCTACTCATAGATTAGGAGAACTTTTATCCCACATACCACCACTTCCCCTAGCCTCTGGCCTCTACCGAAGACATGACTCTAGTCCACCATCATTCCCCAAATCCACTAGAGAGATGTAACTAGAGAAGATGAAAATAAAACATGAAGTTACTAAAACTACTAAATCAAGCGAAAAGTCTAAGACCAATTAACAAAACTACAAACAAGATAAAAACAAGAAATAATTGAGGGTATACACTAAATTAATTAAATGCATACAATAAAATAAGCAAGAATAAATATTAATACTAAAATGACAAGGAGCAGCGACTAGAGAGAAATAACAAACAAATAGGGTAGATTTTGACCCAGAAGTCATGAACAACGACAGAAATAAACAATAAACCATGAATATAGATATTGAGAAAATAGCAAATATAAAATATGTAAGGAAGAATTTTAGAAAAAAGAGAATTCCAGGAATTTCAATAAAGACAAACTTGAAAAGGAAGCAAAATTTAAAGAATGTAGTAGAAAGCACAAGGCAAAATACAAAATACAAAATTTCAACAATGTGTTAGAAAGTCAAATACAGAAATTAAATACTCACAATAGGAAATAAATGATATAAATTTGACACGGACAAGCAAGAAATTACACACAATTTGAAAAATGCCAAAAGAAATAGAAAATGGACCGAAAAATGGAAGACATCCACTACTCGAACAGCTACAAAACTATCCTCACTAGCAATGTCAAGACCCTTTGCATAAAAAAAAGAAGGTATTTTAATATATAAAATAGTGAGAAAATATTTTGAGTTAACAGTAGGGTATGTGGTTGTCAAGAACCACAAAGAAACTACCATATAGTAGCAAACACACAAACAATAATCACCACAAAATATTATTAATTTTTATAAAACATTATTAATCATGTATGTACAAATAATTTAATCACATATCTAGTTAAATGTAAGACCATAGTTGTTGACCATTCAAGAGTCTTATAATTAATCATTGTAGAATCTCAAAGTTATTTTTTTTAAAAACCTCTGGCAGTATATCTAAAGGGGGTCAAAACCTCATTCCATACACCTATACCACAAGAGTTGCGTCCTCAAAGCCCTTCCCTTTTTTAGTAAATTAGATCAAAAACAGATGGACTAACTTCAGAGAGAAAATTTTTTTCTCTACTAATAAGCAAATTGAAAATTGTCAAATGATGTATGCATCAATAGTTGTGGTACTGACATAATTTGCTCTTTCTTCGTTGGATCGATAACTAATTTTTAATTATCTAATAAATAGAAAAAACAAATTAACAATTTAGAAACCAAATCTATATAAATGACATTTAGATGACTTGATTTACATTCAAAGAACTAGTCCTATTATAAAATACAATTGTATTCTTTGTTACACATGAATTCACTTAATTTTCCTTACATTGGCCAAAAACACTTTCTTTTGGGGTGCAATTTTTTCTGAAAAATTTTCAAGTAAGATAATAAAGCAAAATATATCAGCAATCAACAACATTCACATCAAATGGTCACTATATTGTCTTTAACTAAACGCGCAACGTTATTTATAGATCTTGGTATCTATGTTATATTTATATGTACAATTTGTTACTTCGTTTGTTGCTAGGATTGTGCACTAACATCCAAAAGCAGGCACAATAGTCAGTAGTCAAATAATGATAGAAGTATCTAAATATGTTGATCGAGAGCTGATGAGTCCACGATTCGGACTCATTTCACTACTACAAAATTGGATTTTACCGATAATTATTTAACGACAATTAATCATTCGCTACTAATTACTTCTTTAAGCAAAACAATTAGCGGCATATGAACAATAGCCACTACTATATATCTTTTTAGTGACAATAAAATAAACTTGCCAGTAAAAAACATAATTGAACGCTACTTTCATCCTTCTCTTTTTCCCTACAAAATTTTCTTCTTGAATTAACTATTCCCCCAATTATTAATGAAAAAATAATAAAAATTAAAAGAAAACCTAATATACTATTGTTGTGCATAACCTTGAGACTTCACCAAGAGTGTCCAAGTTTCATCACAGTCATCATCAAGAATATCTATTGAAGCCATTCACCATTGGTTCAAAGGTAAATCACGATCTCCATCTTCACAACTAATCTTAGTTTCGATTCCATATGAATCTGAATTTTAGATTCTTCAGCCGCATCCATATGAGTAATTAATCCTACTATTTATCAAAGAATTCAAGGCTGAAACTACCCCTCATCACATAATCACTGCAACAATTTTGTTGTTGTGGTTGTATTTTTTGGTCCATTTTTCCAATTTATTGAACAGAAGATGATTTTGGAATCCTGTAAAGGCTTAAGATTTTCTTATTTTGTTCTTAATTTATGCTTTCTTGCAGGTTTTACACGATCCATTCTTATTCTTCACTTTCTTGTCTTTGTCAGGCAAATATTCTGATCCCCGGGTACTCAAACACTTTAAGTAATTTTTTATGTTTTAAAAGTAGTTTCAACTCTGTTTTGCATTGTGTGATATTCATCTGCTATTTATATGATGTACAGTTGATTGAGCTGATTACTTTGTTTTCATAGGTAAATGTTAATGTATTAAACTCTCGTGATTGTTTGAATGTTAGTCACTTGTAATTGATCAATATCATTGTTATTAATTGAATCAACAATATTAGGAGCAATACATTATCAATATTTCTGATAGTTACTTGAAAAGGCATGTTCTATTTTTAGGATTATTTTTGTAAGTATAGAAACTAGGAACTTTTTCTTATCTCCCTGTTGAGGTTGAATTGTTGAAGAACTGGAAATTATGTCGAGTAGATGAGACTTCATTATTCAGTCTGTGATAGTATTGTTTTAACAACTCAACAACTTGTACGTGCAACTCAACACAATACTCATTATCACAATCATATGATTCTTAGTATTATCATGACTTTCCTAGTTAGATTCCTTATTATTAATTAAGTTGTGCCTGGCAGTTTTCAAGATAACAGTAATTTGGCATGGGAAATTTGGGAGCATTCCATTTGTTGAGAAGACAACTCTTATTTCAAGCTGATATTTGTAAGAAGTGATGATGATAAACACTTTGTAGAGTGCACCATGTAAAATTTCATTAATGGGTTTTCAATATAATGGTCGAATTGATAAATAATTTCCTATATCATTAGTTAAACCACACCTTTGTTTCTTAGCTGTATTTCTGATATGTTTTCCGAATCTTCAACCTTTCTCTTGAAAGAAAGTGTTGGAAATGTTCAAAATATCAAGAAGAGAGTCCACCTGTTTTCTTGTTTCATCAGTTATCGAATGTTACTTCAAAATTTGTATTGAGAGAAAGCATACAAATTTAAGCCATTTTCTCTCAACAACATAAGTGATTAAGTTAAGGAAACATTACAGTTATTTACCTGTACATCTTCTTATTCAACATGAGAAATATAAAAGTTAAATCTCTAGTGCCAACAGTAGATGCTACAACTATTTATCAACCTACTGTCAGTAAGTTTTCTTTGTTATTACCTTCTCATCTTCTTGATGGAGCAACTGGAAGAAATTTATGACTTGTGTTACATTTTTGTGAATAGAATTGAAAATTATATTTTGAAGTAAGAATATGTTTTGAGTGTTAAAATTCAATAGAAAATTCATTAGGTTGAAGAAATAGAACCAGATTCAGTTTTAGCCAAAAAAAATTAGAATATTGCTCGATTTCTCAAACTTGTTTCATGAAAAGTGTACATGATTTGTTTAGCTAATCTTCTATCCATATGCTATTACTATTTAGGGAAAAATCTTGAGTAGTGTTCTAAAAAGTGAGTGCTTTTGTAACTTAAAGTGAGAAGAGGAGTGAACTTGGATCACTTCTTTCTCTATTATGCATTTTTTTTTCCATGTCTTCTTGATGTTCTGTCTCTATTTTCACTACTTTTTTTTAAGAATTGAAAGAGATTCATAATGTATTATTTCTATTGAGTGATTTGTTTTCTTTTCTATGTATCTTTAATAGATCTGATGAGTTGAAAGATTTTTTAAATTTGAAAAAGTATGTTCTATGCTTCACGCTTCTTGCTTTAGTGAAGCTTGTCCTTATCGTTTCTCACCTTAGTGAAGCGAGCCTATCAACTGAACTTTGATTGTCAGTTGTTAACAATCCATTATAGCTACTGATATTGTCATGATATAAAACTGCTTAGAGATGGTATATTGTGTGAATTTATTTTTAAAACTAGTGTACTTACCTGTTTTGAGTAACTTGAATTGCAATAAGAAACTCTAAAAACTTGAATTGTCAAAAGCTCAAATAAGTAAGTAGGAGCTACAAAATCATATTTAGTTTCTGTAATTTCTCCTCGAAAATGAATATCTTGAGCAGCCATTCTTAGAATATTCATACTTTGATTGTTCCTTTCTAACCATAAATGGTACATAAGGTCTTCTTGTAATATCATGAAGATTGCAGCTTAACTAGAACCGTTTGTAGCATTTTGTATAGCCCAACTAACCTCAATAGATCAGCCCATACACATTCGACACACCCTTAGGCATCATAGAGATACACACCAGTTCTCCTGTTCGATAAGGAAGTAAATGTAGAGTTTGATGCCCCTCCAGAAAAAAGTTAAAGAGGCTTACATATCTATCACTTCCTTTTAGTCGCACCTAACATTCAAAAGTAAATGAGTAGTTCTTCATCTAAGAAAAGTAATACAATATAGTTCCATTTCTATACATGTCCTATTCCCTTGATGGTTGTAAACATGGTTCTAATGTATCTCCTAAACAACAAATGACCGCTGAAATTTAAGATCTTAAGTATAGTATTTTTTTGGATCAGGTAAACAATTTCATTTTGTAAATTAGAAGGCCAAAGTATTTTGTAAACAACGAGTACACCAAAAAGTAAAGAATCAAGATCATAAGTATAGTTATATGCTAGATCCAAGAAAGTTCTCAAATAAGGGGAGCCTGTGTGACTCAAAATCTATAACAACATGACCTTTTAACCATAAATCCATGATAAATAATACCACATAATAAAAGGTAAAAGACAAAGATAAACACCTAGTAATTGCTTCTTTCAAAAAGCTTTACAACACTGTTATAATATGACATCTGCAACATGTAATCCACCAGTATCTGTTTCAAACGGGTGTTATTCCAGCCTACTCTACATCTTGGCACTTATAGGTTGTTCGACTCCCCTTTTCTGACTGATTGTTCTAGACCAAAAGATAGCAGTAAATCGACACTTAAAGAAAAGGTGTTCAATTGTGTCAAGTTGCTGCTACATAGCATCACAGACAATCAGGTCACAATCAGATCAGTTTGTTCGCCTCATTTCAGATGTCTACATAAACCATATGTATATTGTGATTAGAAGCTCTGAATACTTGAGCTATCAAAAGCTTAAATATGTAAGTAGGAGCTACAAAATCACATGTACTTTATTTAAGTAGTCCTCAAATGTAAATATCTCTAGTAGCCCTTCTTAGAACTTTCTTAATTGTGCAAGCTTTACCTAGATGGTTCCTTTCTAACCATAAATAGTAGATAGAATCTGCTTGTAATATAATGAAGATTTCAGCTTAACTAGAAATTCATTTATCATTTTTGTATAGCCCAACTAACCTTAGCATACCAGCACATAGATATTTTACACAGCCTTAGGCATCATTGAACTTGAGACCAAACAATAGCAGTAAATCAACACTTAATGAAAAGGCGCTTAATCATCTCAGGTTCCTTCAACATAACACACGATCTGGTCAGTTTGTACACTTCATTTCAGCTGCCTACGTAAGCGTTAGGTGTATTATAATTTGAAGCTTTGAATACTGGTACAGTCAAAAGCTTAAATCTATAAGTAGGAGCTACAAAATCATATGTTGTTTTTGTAATTTCTCCTTGTATATAAATATCTTGAACAACCTTTCTTAGAATATCCTAAACTATGCAAGCTTTACCTTGATGGTTCCTTTCTAACCATAAATGGAGATACAATCTATTAGTAATATAATTAATATTTCAACTTAACTGGAACTGCTTCTAGCATTTTTTATAGAACAACTAACCTCAGCAGATCAATCCATAGACATTTGGTATACCCTTAGGAATCATAGAAGTCGAGACCAAATGGTAGAAGTAAATTGGGACTTAAAGAAAAGGTGCTCGATTGTCTTAGGTTCCTACTAAATCGCATGCAATCAGGTCACAATCTGGTCAGTTTGTAGCTCCACATCAGCCATCTACGTAAGCCTTAAGTGTATTACAATTAGAATCTCTGAATACTTAGACTATAAAATGCTTAAATCTGAAAGTAGGAGCTACAAAATTGCATGTAGGTTCTGTATTTTCTTCTAGCACATGAATATTTTGAGCAACCCTTCTTCAAATAATCTTTACTTTGAAAGCTTTAACTTGATGGTTCCTTTATAACAATAAATGGTAGACACAATTTGTTAGTATAATATAATTAAGATTTCAGCTTAACTAGAACTTCTTCTAGCCTTTTGTCTAGCCAAGCTAACCTAATCAGACCAGCCCATAGACATTTGGGAAACCCTTAGGCATCTTATAAAAGTTGAAACTAAATGATACTATTAAATCGTCACTTAAAGAAAAGGTGCTTCAATGTTCTCCGGTTCATGCTACATAACACATAATCTGGTCAGTTTGTGCACCCCATTTGAGTTGTCTATGTAAGCCTTAACTTTATTGCTAACCATGACATATAAGCCAGTTAAGACATCCAAGATTGTTATAGATAAGTTTCCTCCATGGAACCTTTGGAAAGATTCCATCTCATTCTCATGTAAATAGATTCGATAGAGAAGTTCTCAACATGCATCACCTACTCATAAGTAAATGTAGTAGCAGTAAAGTAATCCTTAGCCTCTAGAATTGTATAACAATCCATTAAGCTTATCTCGGGGTGATATTCCATATATTCTTATCTTTGATGTTGTAAGCATGGATATATTGAATTTATAGCCCATCCATCTTCAAATAGAACTTCCATAGAATTTTATTTACAAAAGCTAAATGTTTTTAATATTGTTCTTTGTTTATACTATGCTTCGTTTACGGGAACAATTTTGTATATTAGCGTCACTTGGGAAGACATTATTTAATGGAAGCCTTCTAACATTCCCATGTGTGTTGAGCTAACTCATTGTTGGGATATAAATAGTATCAATTTTCTGTTTGATGATTTTAATTGTTAAAATGACATCTTTTGAGATATGCAAATACATATTGAATAATTCCACCGCTTTTTACTAACGTATTTTTAGTTCTTACAAAAATTGTTGAAAGAAAGAATATCTTCAACTTTATCGACAATCTTAGAAATAAAAAGTGTATGTATTGTGATAGAGTTAGTAAAAAATACTTAGATGGAGTCAAGGATTTTATAAATCATGCCTTTTCTGAAAAACAAGATGGAGACAAAATTGCATGTCCCTGTACAGAATGTGTGCTTTTTAATCAAGTAAATTGGGATACAACATATGATCATCTTGTGGTTAATGGAATTTTGCTAACAGATGATACTTGGTTTTGTCACGGAGAGTCTCTAAATAGATCAAACAATACTCAAGTAACTAATTGTAGCCAGTCAACTTTAAGAGGTGATGATATGAGAGGAATGATACATGACACCCTTGGAGGTTGTACATAATTCATCGATATTGATGTCAATAAAATGATCGAGATGGAGCCAAACCTACTAGAAAATAATACTACTACTTCTGGCAATCAAACACATCCAGAGATTAATAAATTTTAACGACTCATGAAGGAGGAAAAGGACATATACCAAAGTTACCAAATAACATAGAGCACACCTCTTTCTGTTGCTATCTTTCTCTGGCTTTGCTACCTGTTTGTATTGGTTTTTATTGGTATAATTTCATCTATAGGTTTTGTTGGTATTGTTGCAGCCTTAGTGGTCTGATTACTGAAGCTACTTTGTGTACTGATTTTCTCCTCAGATGTATTAACTTTCTGTTGCTATCATTCTTTGGCCTACTGCCTGTTTGTATTGGTGGGATTTTTGATTATCTACATATCATTAATTTTGCATTTTCCAATTAAGATAGCTCTTGTCGATGCTTTGCGAGTCCTTGAATTTCATCCTGGATTCATCTACATTGACGCTAGCCCCTAAAATGCAGTTAGTTTAATCTATAACTTCTGTTGGTATAGCTGAATATTATTTGTCTGATTACTTGAACTAGTCCTCTAATCATCCAATGAATATATTTACTTCTTGAGAACAAAAGCCTTCTTCAACGAAACAACTTTTTTACGTTCCGTTTTTCAGTAAGAATACTTTGAATAAAAAAATAGCTACCATTAATGAAACAGTTTAAAAGGTTTCCTTTATGAACAATTTATGAACTTGAAAGATCTGGATCAAATTACCAACTCATTTTTGTTCTCCTATAAAGTATAAAGTAGCATGAACAAATATAAGGGACTTACATAACAGCACCATATCCTCTACTTCAGTAGTTTGCTCTAGTTTCTTCGATGTCCAATCATTAGTCTTACTTGATAAGACAATCATGATTTTTATAACTTAAAGTAATATTCACAAGAGAGAAGCTATGACGAGCAAATACATAAAAGTAGAGAAGAAATTAAGCCCAAAATGCCATATACCAAAGTTACCAAACAACATAGAGCACACCTTTTTCTGTTGTTATCATTCTCTGGCCTGCTGCATGTTTATATTGGTTTTGTTGGTATAGTTGCATCTATAGGTTTTGTTGGTATAGTTGCAGCCCTTGTAGTGTAGTTAGTTTTATCTATAGGTTTTGTTGGTATAGTTGCATATTAGTGGTCTGATTATTGAAGCTACTTGTGCACTGATTTTCTCCTCAGATGTAATAACTTTCTGTTGCTATCATTCTCTGGCCTGTTGCCTGTTAGTATTGGTTGGATTTTTGTATATCTTAAATAGGTTTTAAGTATTCAATACTGATGTAAATTTGATCGGTTGTCATTCCCTATTGAATAGGGGTTTTGAGACATAAATTAATGTATGTGTGTGTATGTATATGTATTGTACATTCAACAGGCCTGCATTACTGTGGTTTATTTTGTATCTTTCCAGTCTGGTAAGTTGTTGCCTCTTTTTCTTGATTGATATGGGGCCGATTGCTTCAGGTGGAATTCCTTTCATAGATTGCTTCAGGTGGTCTAGTAAATATTTCCTTCGAGTATGAGAACTTGTCATATCTCGTGATGTTTTCATCAATTGGATTTCATCTTTTGACACATTTATTTTATTATTCAGGTCATGCGATATGATGTTCAAAAAATTTGCCTATGAAATATTTCAATATGGCGAACCATTGTGGAATTCTTTGAAGACACTATTTTATTGGATTGGTTATATAATGATACTAGATATTTCGTTAATATAAGTTTAGTTTTAAAGTTATGATACTATAGTTTGGATTAATACTTCATTTTGTTTAGACTTGATGAGATATATTATGTTCTATGAATTATATTATATATTTTTTAGAATTTGACAAACATCATCGCATCTAATTATAGGCTCTCTTTTGATTAGAATTTTGTTGGATTTACGAGTTATAAACTTATTAGTAGAAGTGTGAACTAGATAATTTTATGAATAGATGTAGTCATTATTTATTCTGGCTAACCAATTGGTCGTTAAAGTTTGTGACTCTTAGAGTCAAACTAAGTGAATTTTCTAGCCAAAAATATTGGACGTTAAATGGGGGAAATTAAGATGTTTTCAAAAGGATATTCTCACCTTTATAATTGCCACCAAACTATTGTCATTAAAGATATGAGCTTTTAGCGGCGAATTTACCAGCTATAAAGATGGATGCTACATGAACATGATTGTCATTTTAAATTTGATTTAACAACTATTTTAATTGCCACAATAACTAATACATTTTTGCAGACAATTTAGAAAGATTTATCGGCTATAAAAATGGACACTACACAAGTATAACTAACTGTTTTTATTGGATTTAACAGCCATCTGAATTGCCGCAAGCAATTGCTACTAGAAAAAATATGTTTTAGCGGCAATTTAGTTGGTTTTACTAGCTATAAAAATGGACGCTACATGAGAATAACTAACCACTTTGGATTGGATTTATCAGCCTTTTTAATTGCCGCAACAAATTGACACTATATCAAATGAGTTTTAGCGGCAAAAGAGCTTGGCTTTACCAACTTTTGTCCAAATGTCCGCAAAAGCCTTTGCCGACCCCTGATAAAGTGGCCAAAGGCATTGACTAGTAATGGCTATAGTGGCCATACTTATGGCCGCTAATGCCATTTTTAATTGCCGTTATATCCCTTTTTTTGTAGTGTTTAGGGCTTTATATTTTAATAGATCTAGTGTCCTCAAATTCATATTTTGTGCCAATAACTGATGTAAATCCTTGATTTCATGTATTTAGATTGAGGAACAAAGCATGGACACTAATGAGCAAAACGAAACAAGGCAGTTGAAAGAACAAAGAAAAGAGGGCTTGATGATCGCCTAACCCATTGGGCGAGTTGCCGAATGTCCATGATCTCGCTTAAAGTTCTAGTGTGCCAAGCCTTGAAGGAGAAAATCAAGTCGGCGATATAAACGAGCGATCGACGAGTCGCCGAACAGTTCCGCGATGCAGTGCTAGATCGCCCAAAGATACAGAACTTGAAGATGCTGAATACCAAAGCAAAAAGGGGATGGAATTGACTAAAGGGCGGATCACCGAGTGGATCGGCGATCCTGACTTGTTGCGCCGAATGGTCCTTCACAACATATTTTAGGAGACTATAAATACATTTTTAAATTCATAGTTTAGGATCAGTTTTCATAATATCTAATTTTATCATTCAGTTTTAGAACTGAGAGTACTGAGACAATATTTTCTTTAGCTTTGAAGATTTAAAATTTTCCATTTTTGAGAAATTGGAAGTGGGTCTTTGAGATTCATCAACCTTGACCTCTATAAATATGAAATTAATCGTACCCAGTTGATGGAAACACAATTTGGTAAC
Organism: Solanum gracilifrons; assembly: GCA_029582605.1. Classification (NCBI taxonomy): domain Eukaryota; kingdom Viridiplantae; phylum Streptophyta; class Magnoliopsida; order Solanales; family Solanaceae; genus Solanum; species Solanum gracilifrons. Next base: position 4,470 of record JAJOOH010015393.1, on the reverse strand, counting down.
GATTTCTATCTTTTTATGATGTCTAGCTAAAACCCCAATTCTTGGGATGTGATTATGTGATTGTGGGTTGATTTAGCTGCTCGATATTGTTAATTGATAGTTTAAATCCTGTTTAAAAGTGATTTCAATCAGTGTTTGTGGTTCAATTTAAAGGGTTGTAGTTGCAAATGCAATTCTAACTTCGTATTTTTGGCTTGCTCGAGAGAGAGGTTTAAAAATCAAGGTTACTGATTTGATGGTCTGTGGGTATTGGGTTGTCATGGGTTCAGCTCGAGAGAGTGAATCCTAAACCCTTTTCCACACATTCAGCTCGAGAGAGTGAATGGACTAAAGTGTAGGCTGTTCTTAATTGCTGCTTATTGGTGTTCGAGAGAAACCAATTTGATTCAGGGTAAACCGTGGCTAAATTAACATTAAAATAAAAAATTTCCTATGTATTAAATATTGACGCTAAAATATTGTGGTAAAATCACACGGGTATAATCTCCCTCCCTTTTCTTCATTTCCCCCCATTAATTTCAATACTTTATTTTTTATTAATCAAAAGGAAAAGAAAATAGGAGCAGGACATCCCAAACTTACCCCAAATTCTCACAAAATAGGAGTAGCACGTCTTCTCCGAAATCAAATTGCGGCAACGAAAAATAGGGCAGTGCGTCTTCTCCTATTTGAGTGCAGGTAGAAACCTTGAGTCCAGGTACATAGATTCTTCAAACTTCGATTGTTTTTATCAATTTTTTGCTGTTTATTTTAATTTTTTATTTACCCTAATTGAAGAGGTGACAAATCTATGGAGAAAAGATTAAATAAATCACAGTTTTTTCTCTCTGTTTTTCCTCACTTTGATGAGGTGAGTGATGTGTATTTATGTGTATTTATGTAGATTTGTAGATTTGGAAAATGGTTTTGTTTAATTTGGAGAAAAGATCGTCTATTTTTTAGTTGATTTACTCTTTGAAGGGCTTCTGATTTTGTGTTTCTATTTAGCTTTTATCTAATCAGATGAAATGTGCTTCACATTTTTGTAAATTTGTGATAGGTTGCAAGATTCTGACTCATTTTTAGCTCTTTTCACTGGAAAGTTTCCCACATAAGTTTATATAAAACGTTGTTCTATTTTTTGTTCATTCGTATCTTAATCAACTTCATTCCAACATGATTGACAAGAGTTGGATTGAGAGTCCAATTAAATCGAAAGAATTCTTGGATGGTGTAGTTCAATTTTTGGAATTTGCCTTTTCAAATGTATCTATTGTTGGAAAATTTTTGTGTCCTTGTATTATATGTGGATTTTCTATTTTGCGCAATAGAGTTGAAGTGTTTAGTCATCTACTTCAAAGGGGATTTCCAAAGAAGTACACATGTTGGCATATGCATGGAGAAAAACATGCTCAATCCAGTGTAGAATCATTATCTCGAGTACAAAATGAGTCGGCTAGACAATATCCTATGCCTGATATGCTGAATGGTATTTTTGGTGTCTTTCACAATAATGAATTTCAAGTTTCAGGTCCATCAGATCTACCAAATAATGACAATTCTAGAGGTTTTGAAGGTAGGAGTCAAGAAGAGAGAGAGAAAATTAAGAAGTTGTTGGAGGATGGGAATCAAGAACTTTATGATGATTGTACAAAATGTAGTAAGTTATCATTCATTGTTCGTTTTTATCATATTAAGGTTTTATGTGGTGCAATAGAGTAAACATTTTCAATGATTCTTGATCTTTTAAAAGATGCGTTTCCCCATGCAAAACTACCAACATCATTTTATGAGTCAAAAAAGATGATTAAGAAGTTAGGTTTGGGCTACGATAAGATTGATGCATGTCCAAATCATTGTATGTTATATTGGGGATCATCAGAGGATGAGAGTTGAGATAAATGCAAGGTCTGTAATACTTCCAGGTATATGTCAAACGAAAATGATATTGGTGCAAATGTTGTAATTGATGACCAACATAGAAAGAAACCAAAGCCAGCGAAAGTGTTGCGGTACTTTCCACTTATACCTAGACTGAAAAGGCTATACATGTGCTCTAAAACAGCATAACTCTTGAAGTGGCATGCTATAGAAGCTAATCCAAATGGGTTATTACGACATCCAAGAGATGGCAAAGCGTGGAAACATTTTGATTCATTCTATCCAGACTTTGCTTCGGAGACTCGTAATGTGCGATTTGCTTTAGCTACAAATGGTTTCAATCCATTTGGAAATCTAAGTTCCAATGTAAGCATTTGTCCTGTGATGTTGTATATCTATAATTATCCTCCATGGTGTTTTATGAAGCAATCTTCTCTTATTATGTCGATGATAATTCCTAGTCCTAAAATGACTGGAAATAGCATTGAAGCTTACTTGCAACCTTTAATTGCTGAGTTAAAACAACCGTGGGATGGTGTAAATGCTTATGATTCCTCAACTAAGGAAATGTTTCCATTGCATGCTGCATTGATGTGGACCATAAGTGATTTTCCAGGTCTTGACAACTTGTCTGGGTGGAATACACATACATCACTTGCTTGTCCATCATGTAATTATGAACCAAATTCTATGTGGCTAAAGTTTGGTAGAAAAAATTGCTTTATGGGACATCGTCGATTTTTGCCACATGATCACAAATGTAGATACAACAAAAAGTCTTTTAATGGTGGAGTAGGCGCATAACTCAAATTGAGAAGAGTCGGAAGAGGCCTCGTGATGATGGTACAGGTAAGGTTAGCCCAAAACAATGGAAGAAAAAGAGTATCTTTTGGGATTTACCTTATTGGAGGAACCATCTTATTCGGCATTGCATTGACTTGATGCATGTGGAAAAGAATGTTTGTGATAATGTATTGTATACTATACTTGGTGACGAGAAAAAATCAAAGGACAATTTGCAAGCTCATAAAGACTTGGAAGTGATGGGAATTAGAGAAAAGCTTCATCCATATCGTAATTCTTCCAAGTTTCCTCCATCATGCTTTAACATGAAGAAAGATAAGAAAGATATCTTTCTAAAAGTTTTAAAGAATGTGGTGTTTCCAGATAATTATGCATCAAATATTTCTAGATGTGTTGATGTTAAGAAACACAAGATCTCTAATTTAAAGAGTCATGATTCCCACATTTTGATGGAACATCTTTTGCCAATTTCTTGTAGAAAAGCTCTTCCTAAAGAAGTTACTTCAGTGTTGATTGAGTTATGTAACTACTTTAGAGAAATATCAAGCAAGGTTTTGGATGTTAAGCATGTAGAGAATCTCCAACAACGAATTTGGTTGAATCATGCTAATATGGAAGCAATTTTTCCTCCATCCTTTTTCACTATTATGTTTCACCTGGTCATTCATATTGGAGAGGAAGCAATTCTTGTAGGTCTTGTACAAGATCATTGGATGTACCTTGTTGAAAGGGATATTATTTTCTTAGTAAGTTGATCTATGTAATTTTTTCTAGTAATCTTACTATTTGTTTTATCTTTTGTTAGGGGAATGTGTCATTTTAAATCTTTTGTTAGCCGAAGGCTGCCTTACAGAGGAAAACCTTACTAATTGTTCTCAATATTTTGAAGATGCTACTATTGAAACAAGGTTTAATCAACCAAGGCGTAATGATGATGACAATGAAATTAATGCTAGTAGCGAATCTACTATCTTGTCAAATTTGTTTCCCGCATCAGGCAAGCCCATTGGAGCTATTAGGACTCTATCCATATCTTCCGTGGAAATCATACAAGCTCACCGATATTTGTTAGCTAATTGTGAAATAGTTGGTGCATTTCGAGAGTAAGTTATATGATCTTACATATTATTCATTTTCTTATTCTAATGTATTTTATACCTTAATATATGATTTATAATTACAATCAGGAAGTTTAAAATTGAGGTCACTAGGATGTATCGTGGCAAAAGAAACTCCTCAAAACTTGTGGAAGAATATGTACACAAACATTTTCACGATTGGTTTAAGGAATATGTAAGATTCCAAACATTTCATTCCCTTTAAAACTCAAAATCTTATAATTTTATATAACTATCCTAACAAAATTTATAACAAAGGTTGGAAGTCAGAATGGTGTGGAGATTACGTCAGAAATCGAATTGCTTGCAAATGGGCCAAATAATGTTGTGAGGAGATTCAAGGAATATAACATTCATGGATTTAAGTTTCGTACTATGTGGAAGGAGCAAGGATTGAAAACACAAAATAGTGGTGTTGTTATGTCTACTGTTACCAAAAGATTTTCAAGTGGTAGAAGATCTATTGAACAGTCAAGTGATGATATGTACTATGGCAAACTGGTTGGCATCATAGAGTTAAATTATTATGGCAAATTAAAGGTTGTATTATTCAAATGTCTTTGGGTAGACACTACACTTAACAAGGGAATCAAGATAGATCAATTTGGGATTACAAGTGTAAACTTTACCCGTTTGATACACACGGGTGTAAAAGAAACAGATGAACCATTTATACTTGCATCTGATG
>JAJOOH010015392.1:0-27710 GCA_029582605.1 Solanum gracilifrons | reverse complement strand
ATTGTGAATTCTAGAAATTTTGACGTTATTTTCAAATAGTACATGTTACTTATTCTATTCTAATTAGTCAACCAAATTTCTTGTATGATTTAAAAATAATTTTAATTGCTAATTATTGTGATTTATAGCATCTTTAATGTAACTTTTAATAATATATAATTTGTTCAAATTCATATGACAATGAGGTCAAACTTTTGGGCTAATAAAGTAGTAGGTAATTAATGGTGTTAAATTGTCCAATAATATAAATTTTAAAGGTACAACCATAAAAGAAGAATATACAACACTATCAAGCACATATCATCCAACACTTGTCATGTGGTAAGTAGTAGATATTCCCACTTATTATAAATAGTAATATATATATAGAGATTTCAATTTGAAATACATATTTACTTTTAATGAGATGATTTGTAAGTACACAAACATTTTTAATTTATCCTAGATTATAAATATTATAAGTCTTTTTTCTTTATAAAATGTGTATTAAGTAAAACAACATCACATAAATTATGTCGAAGAAAGTACTAGTTGTGTAAATATGAATTTATTTTAGTATATCCATACAAAAGCCCCAAAAAGAATTTTAAAAACTACTTACTATTTGAAAGGTAATTAAGCAAATTTTAATAAGACAAACAAAAAAATTTAAAACATGAGTTGAGGTTATGCTATCAACCTAGCTATGACTCATTATATAACTTAAAGGGGTGTACATGACATGATTGGTTCGAGTTTTTCAAATATCAAATCAAATTGGGTTGGATTTTTAAATTTATAAATCAAACCAAATCAATAAAACTCGGGTTTTTCAACCTCGGGTTTTTTTTTTTCCAGATTTTTCGGATTTTTCCGGTAAAGTATTCATACAAACATATAATTTACTTGTACTTCAAATATTTCTTTAGTCCTATCAAAATACAACTATCTAAGGTGTTTCTTAAGAAAATAACACAAAATATGATATGATTAATGACACTAAAATATCCAACAAAAAAATGATAATAATGAAATCACGTAAAACAAATATTGCAAATTAACAAATCATAATGAAAATGATCATAATTTAAAAGTACTAAATCATGCTAAAATAAGTTTAATAAGTATTAGTTATATGACTAAATATTAAAGGAAATTAAAATTAGATTATGTATTTTAATTGTCTAAACCAATATAAAACTAAAGAGCAAATATTCAATATTATTGCCATTCTTAGTGTTGAATTGATTTTCTTTTTGCATTAGTATTAATTTGATTTTGATTTAAGTTTTATTATAATTACCAACATCTGTAGATTATAATCTTTATTGAACAATTTAGAATTCTAAGTTTCAAACTTGAAATAATATATTAAAAGATAAAAACTATGAAAAAGTATGAGAAATATTTAAAAATTATATCAAAGTAAATATTTTTATGTATAAAATAAAATTTTAAAATTATATATATAATGTTGGGTTGGTTTGGTCTCGGGTTGGATTTTTTTAGTTAAAACCAAACCAATTCAAATATAGTCAATTTTTTTTTCAATACCAAACCACTAGTCGAGTTTTTTTTCGGATTGACTTGATTTACGATTTGATTCGATTTTGTACACCCCTAATATAACTTATTTTAAATTTATCTATTTCCATCCAAATAATTTTTGAGTGAAATAATAATCTATTTATTTACCAATTCAACCTATTTTGATCTACATATCAGACAATACTTCCTAAACATAAAATTCGACCATTGAAAAAGGAAAGTATATCCACAACTTGGCCGGTTATGAAAAAAAATATTCACAACTATAAGGGAAAGATGGTAGGAAAAAAAAAAGTGACATGATTGATATATGGGAAGTACGTAGAAAGTAATAACAAGATTCCGATCTAAGTTTCTTTTTCATTATAATTTGTTAGTATAGACTATAGTACTTACTATCTTTTGAATTTTGTATATACATACATAATGATTATCATCATATTGGTGCACGCAGGGAGCGTGGATCTGTCTATAACTTTTTCAGTCATGAATATATGACAAAATCTCTTCTTTTTCTTTTTCCTCCACTTTTTTCTTTTTTGGGTCAAACTAATTTCTTCTGCTATTTATATAAACTTAAGATTTGAAATGATAAAAAATATATATAAATTTTAAATCTTGAATTTACGGTATAATTAAATTTATTATTGATAGTACTAAAGAGAAAAAAAAAACATGCACGTTCTCTCTTCAAAGAGGAATATTACAGCTCCATAACACACTTTTACCACAAATCATAATGTGTTATAGTACTATATATTCATTTTGATTAACTTTTTTCCGTACAGTACCATATCCAATGAATTTTGCTGGAATTTATTTCACACTTTTGTATTCTAATTAATTTGTGCATACATTAATTTTATTTTCTTTGCCAAAAGTTATTACTGTAGCTAATTCCTTAACCTGTAAGTTTTTCTTGTCATTCATTTTCTCTTTTATTTTTTTCCTTCATTAGGAAGTAGTCTTCGTAGTGTACGTATATGTGTGTACTAAAATACCTTAACGACAAAGGACCTGATATATTATTGTGAATTGAAATTAACATACAAATATGCGTACATATGTAACTAAAGCATTTAGCAGCAATGATGTATATAATTGCCGCTATATTAGTATTTATAACTAATTAATACTCTATATAAACATCATTAAAGACCTTAACAATTCTGAATATATATAATGACATTACTTTTTTTTTAAAAAAAAAAAGTCATCACCAATAGGTTGTGAGCCGAGAGAGTGTGTGGGGGTGAGGGGTTGGCTAGACCCCTACCATGTGATTTAAGTAGATATACTTGCAAAAGATTAGAGGGGACATGTATCTTACCTCTAACGAGCAAAAAAAGATTGATTAGACAATCTAAAAGAAAGGAAGTAGCCTATACAAGTTCCTTTCCGGGACTACAACAATCAATTAACGAACAAAAAAGTTACATGATCAATTGCCGCTAAATATTTTTGCGGAAATACAATGAAAATCTATTTCCTCTAAATGTGTGTTTTATTGTAGTGATAGGTGTATTTCGGTGTATATATATACATAACTTAGACATAAAAATATTGTGAATTGAAATTAACACAAGTGATGTTTGTTCTTGTAGGACACTATACATGTACCAAAATTAAAGTTCTAACTTTAGAGTTAAATGTTTGTATTTCCAATCTTGTGTTTATGAGAACAAGACACATGACTGATCATGTAATCCATGTTGTTATTAGCATGCATCTCATGATTAGTTCTCCACTACCACATTAATTAGAACTAATCCTACAAATTTGGTTCGTTATTGAACTATAATTGCTCAAAATATTGCTTCTTCTTTTTTTAATTATTATTTGGAGGGGGTGGGGTGTGGGGGTCATGTGAGAAGAGAACATTTAAGGCTGGTCAGCAAATTATTACTCCTCTTTATTTATGTGTCGTATAAGTTGATAACTTTTTCACCAGAAATTACAATTATATTGGACCCTCCATTTTTGTGTTGTAAAAGAATTTTTCCGATATTAATACTGGGTTAATCTATCTGTCTGAATATAGTTTATATTGTATTATATTATATAATTCAAATATGAGTAGGATTTTTTCTTAGGAGTGCTAACTAATTATGTGACCACCAAGCTACTACGACGTGTGATAGAATTGTAAATATTTATTTATTCTTTAAATTCAAATTATGAATTTAAAATAATTTTTATCATGCAGTGTTTTATGTCTTAATATGAAATTTCTGACTCACGATCAATTGAATCATATTTTAAATATCGAACATAGGATAATAAAACAAAAAGTAATAACCATACGTCATATGCAGAAGAAATCTACTGTTGCAAAATGCTAACACTGTTTTATCGATGCTGTTGTTGTACCAAAAGTTGATGTGCACACACTAAGTAATCCCTATAAAATGACCAAAACACCCTTGAGCAAGCTTTGACTAGACAGTCCTTTCAAATAAAAAAGCTGCTTGTAAATTCGAATCATTGTGCATCTTCGGGAGTAGGGATGGAATGTCCTTTTCTACTCTATTAGCACCCATGAACGGAGGGACAAACTCGTAAATTACAATGTTAATTAAGTAAAAATTACTCACAAAAATTTACTCAATTTAAAAAAAGTAGATCCATCCTTTATAATCATGATCCTTCGATCAATTTGCACATATCTTGATTAATTTTACAGAATATTCGCTATTTGCTACCATAAGTATCGAAAAAGGTATAAGAATTTCTACTCAGTGTTCGAAGTTTGTATTAAAGTTCCAACTATATTTGGATCATATATTGCAGGACCCATTTAATGATGGTTTTTTTTTCTATACACATGGCTCAAACTCAAGATCTTTGATTAAGAATAAAACAATTTCACCACTACGATACTACACCACATCCTATGAATGTGAAAAAGGTATATTGATTAAAGGTAAAGAAATTAATTTTGTTAGCAGTGTAATAAATTTGCATCAAAATAAAGGGGGTTAGTATTTAGCTAGCTAGACACTCACTGTATGCAGAGAAAGAGGCTGACAAAAAAGAAATCCTTACGTGTATGATGTAAATGGCCCTGTGGGTGTTATAATACTGGTTACTGGAGTCTCTACTTTGTATTTATATGTGTATGCAAATTTACTGTGCCCATCAAATAATGATCTTCTGTTTTTATTTGTTTGGCTTCTTTCTTTTTTCTTCCTTGTCTTCAGTACTCCTACCTCATTATATCAAGTTTGGAACATTATGATTGGGTCAAGAACTCTCTCAAATACCCCTACCCCCACCCTCTCCAAAAAATAAATAAATATTGAAAACACCTTTAAATTCTTCATCTTCAAACTAATAATAGCCTTAAGGTAATTAATTAAGCATGCACCCTCAATCTTGTAACGTAAGTGAAATTCATTCCTAAATTCTCTCTCCAAGTTTAGAAGAGTTTTCGACAGTTCTCTCAGATTTTTACTAAGAGTCTCATGCTTCTATAAGAGTTTGAGACCACTCGCTATCATATAGCAAATCGGGATGTATCGTTAATCAAATAAAATGACGTTTTTAAGGCTATCAATTATTCGAGGAAGAAACTAATAATTCGTATCAAGTTCAGAATTGTTTTCAATACTTCTCTCGAAATAAAATAAATGTAATTTTTTTAATTTTAAAAAAAGGCTTTTAATTTTTTTTTGTTCCGAACCTAACCTTGAAGTTTTTATTAAGGGGTGTGACTCTTCAACAATATCTGGCAAAGGGAAAAGTTTTATGAGAGAAAGCTGATGAAAAGCTGAAAGTTGAAAAGCTAAAAGAAAGCTGATGATAACCGAAAGAGAGAAAGTAAAGAAGAAAAGACCCTTTTTATTATTTTCCTTCATGGATTTATCTGTGTTTTAATTTCTTCTTCTCCAATTCCCATCTCTCTTTCTTCTCCATAGTTTTTTTTTTCATGTTGTAATTAACCCTTTTTTTTTCTTCAAAAACCTAAGATTAATACACCCACTTAGCTATCCCTAACTTGTTAATTTTACTGAATTTTCATATCTATTGATCAGCCATGTTAAGCAATAACAATCCTTCTTCTTCATCCGACCCGTTTAATTCCTCAGAAAATGCAAACAATGCTAGTAGAAGAAAACGAAGACCTGCAGGAACTCCAGGTATGCATAATTCAATTACTATAGTAAGAATCGAACACACACCTATTGATTTTTTGATCAGATGAATTGTGCTAACTTTTTTTTTTTTGAAATTTGATTAATTCTACTAGATCCAGATGCAGAAGTAGTATCGCTTTCACCGAAAACGTTACTGGAATCGGATCGATACGTATGTGAGATCTGTAATCAGGGATTTCAGAGAGACCAAAACTTACAGATGCATAGAAGAAGGCATAAAGTGCCATGGAAGCTGCTTAAAAGAGAAACCCCAATTGTTAGAAAGCGCGTTTTCGTTTGCCCAGAACCAACTTGTCTCCACCATGATCCTTGTCATGCCTTAGGAGATCTCGTCGGTATTAAAAAGCATTTCCGTAGAAAACACAGTAATCACAAGCAATGGGTTTGTGAGAAATGTTCAAAAGGATATGCGGTTCAGTCTGATTACAAAGCTCATCTTAAAACTTGCGGCACTCGTGGCCATTCTTGTGATTGTGGCCGCGTTTTTTCAAGGTATAATCTTCTACCTTACTAGATAGGTTGTATGTGCTTGGAACAATACTATACTAAGCTCTTCTTATTTATTTTTTTAAAATAAAAATGATTCTTAAAATCTACGAATGAGTAGTACAATGTCATGTCTTGGTCCAAAACAAACGATTTCTATACGAGGGTTTACGGATTTTTTTGATTTTGTTACGGCTGTTTAGTCTGTCTTTTGGAAAGAGAAGGAATATTAAACAAAGTCCGCAAAATTAGTAAACTGTTTCTTCAGATATAAATGATGCTAGTTGCCTTAATACTAGTACTTTATTTTATACTTTTAAATAGTCTTTCATAAGTTATTCTTAAGTTTCAATAAAAAAAATGAAGAATCTGAATCCGTTTCGTTTAAATAATCAACGTGTTTTTGTTTTCTTAATCGTTTTCATTATTCTATGTTTCCTAGAAGAATGAAATTGACTCCCCCGAAAGAAAAAAAAACATTCTGTTTGCTAATTAATTAAGAAGAATGAGGATGCTAGTTATCCTTCTAGTATATAGTAGTAGTATTCTTTTTTCTTATTGTACGATAAATGTGTATTTATGAAGACGCTTTTGGTTTAGCTAAGTTCGTGTAATTTTGCCTAACATAGTTATGCTTTTCTTCTTAGTTACTTTCTCCCATATTCATCAATGATAAGTTTGAATCATAACATACTACCAGCATTTGATGAAGTTGTCCTTTTTTTCACTTTTTCAAAATCATTACCACTTTACTTTTTTTTTTTCAAACAAGTAAATTACTATTTGCATGACGAAAAAATTGATTCCTTTCTATTCTTTCTTTCTTTCTTCATATAGGGTGGAAAGCTTCATTGAGCATCAAGACGCCTGTAGCATGGGCAGACTCCGATCTGAATCACAATCTTTACATCCACCTTGCCTATCTCGCACAGCTTCGAGTACTCCTAGCCCATCAAGCGACACGAATCTTAGCACAACACCATGGTCTAGTACATTGCTAAAAAAACTGTCATCCGCTGCAGCTACTCATCATGCTAATCCCAACATGATAAAAAGTTGTACAAACAAACACAATTTGGAGCTACAGCTCTTGACTACTACTACATCATCATCTAGCCCGGCATTTGACGTCTCCGTATCATCTAAACCAAATGAAGATCATTCAGCTTACAATCTCCAACTCTCCATTGGCTCCTCAGATTTCAACGAGTCTTCAGAAAACGCGAATGAGAAGCGTAGTTCAGATGCTTTGAGACTGAAAGATGAGGCAACGGAGCAGCTAAGGGTAGCGATGTCAGAAAAGGCATATGCCGAAGAGGCGAGGCAGCAAGCGAAAAGGCAGATCGAGTTGGCTGAGCAGGAATTTGCAAATGCTAAGAGAATTAGACAACAAGCACAAGCGGAGTTGGATAAGGCTAATGCTTTGAAAGAACATGCCATCAAGCAAATCAACTCTACACTTTCACAAATCACTTGTCATTCTTGCAAACAGAAATTCCAATCAACTACCAGAGTTAGTATTGTTGATGAAAATAACTCATTGGCATTGAGTTATATTTCTTCGGGTTTGTCAGAAGGTCATCATCATGAAGTTGCCAACAATATCAATCAAAACGAACATCTCAAACTTTCTCAACGTTAGTTACTTTTATTTTTATGTTTGTTGATTATATGATTATAGCTAGTAGTGTAGTGAGGGTGGTGGTGATGCTAAGAATAGTTAATGAAGGGTTGTATGGTTAAAAAAAAAGGAGTATTTGGTGTAATTTTTTTTTATTTAATTCTTGCACGGTGACTGTCATAATGGTGTTTTTTTTTTTCAACAAAGGCAATAATGTGAGATTTCTTGGTATCAAATTTTGCAGGGGTTCTTCATTTCACTACTAGTACTCATTAATATAGTAAACTATTTCATTGAGTTGAATGAGCTGTATATATTTTTTTTTTAAAAAAAAACAGAGAAAAGCAGAGAATTAAATTATGTTATCTGGTCTCTCACTCTTAAAATTTTTGTAATGTGTTAGATTTTGCATTTGGACTATTTAGAGATCTTTGTTGGGTAAGGGTGACCCCAGTATTAAAGAAGTGTACTGCCAATTAAAATTTTGAAAAAAGAAGGGGAATCAGATAATAGTCGTTTTCCTGTGCATCCTTATAAATGTTAAAGGTGAAAACACCATGTTTTTCAGTGCCAAAGTTGGCAGAGTAGTCTCTTTCAAACTCTTCAGACACAAACAAACTCCATTATATTCATTGATCACACTAGTACTACTTTTACTTACTAGTCATCACAACTCTATACAATATCACCTCCAATCTTTTGTTTTCTCTTCTTTCATTCATGAGAATCAGTAGCGCTAGCTGCTGCTGCTGCTGCTGCTGAAGAAAAGAGACAGTACTGTGGGTACAGTTACCAGTTAGTGTCTGGAGAAAAAGACCAAAGCATCTTTCCTTTTTATGCAGAAGACAACTTAGCTTTGGCAATATCTATAGTTTCTAGTTTAATACAATACTTAAACAAAATTTAACTATGTGTTCCCAACGTTATCTACTTTCTTTTGTTAAATTACATATAACCCCTTAGAGGATCTTTATCTTTGGGGTTCCTTTGGTTTTACAATATTATTTGAACTTACGTCGAATAAAATTTATTTACTCAATTTGAAGTTGAGATCTCTAGTTTTATTCATCCTAGTCGATTATAAGAGTTATTTTACTCCTCTTAATTTAAAATTTTAGCTAATATTTCTCAATAATGTAAAATAATTTTTGTATATATTAATTTAGAGCCTGTTTAAATTGATTTATTTTAAGTACTTTTAAGTTAGAATAATTTTTTAAGCACTAGAATTTTGGGGTGTTGGGTATATTTGAAAAATGTTTATTAGTATTTTGTTTTAAGCTAAAATGATAAAAATATGTTATGACTTTTGACATATAAATCAAAAGGTAAAAGTCAATCTAAACAGACTTTTAATCTTTTTGTTGATCACTTTTCATTTTGAGCCGTGCTTAAAAAATTATAAATAAGAAGATAATTTTACTAATTCATCTCTTATAAACTTTTTGGAATTTTACGAACAAATGTAAATATTTTCTAAAAGAATAAATTGCAAGAGGATTATAGAAAAGATTTCATTAATATTTTCTTGATTTAGTATGGTAGACAACTAATACTTCCTCTGTTTCAAAAAGAGTGACCTAGTTTGACTTGACACGAAGTTTAAGAAAATAAAGAAATTTTTGAATCTTGTGATCCTAAATTAAAGTTATGTCAAATGTACAAAATTGTTCTTTAATATTGTGGTCTTAAACATGCCACGTAGAAAGCTGAAAGTAAAAATGTTACAAAAAAAAAATAAAAAAATAGTCATTCTTTTTTAAACAAACTAAAAAGGAAAGGAAGCCATTCTTTTTTAAATGGAAGGAGTATAAGACAACTATTTTTAGTATAATGATCAACTAATATGGGACGAAGGAAGTATGTTTTTAAGTTTCAATCATTATGGATAGTTATATAGGAGAATATTTAGAAGGTAAATTCCAATTTGAATAATTAACTTTGTTTGGCTGGCATAAAGATTATGAGGAGATATTGTGGCTTTTAACGAATTTTCTACTTATTACTTCATCTATGCACAAATAAATTGATGCAAATTAATATTAGTACTTCAATATATTTTTAAAATTCTTTTGTTAGACATATTTACATTGTGTTCTCGAAGAATTTAATTATGGCCAATTAAGGATTAATCATGACCAATAAATGAATAAAGATCATTTTGGCGCTAAAGACGGACATTTAACAACAGACAAAGATCCATCTTTTATGTCTTTTCAATGAATTTAGATTTAAGAATATCGACCTGCCAACTATAATCAAAATGATCATTCTTACTTTTCACAAACAAATTTCTCTGTCCTTTCAATTAGCATGACTAAATTTTCTGTTTTTTTATATATTTAAAACTTGGAAAATAGATTATATACATGTAAAACAAGAGAGATTATAATAATTTTGAAGATTGAGAAAATTGTGAAGATTAACAAAAATAGATCTTTTAGCTTCTAGTGGTTGCCTAATGACTAGATAGTGTTTGGATGGAAAATCAAAGAAAAGGAGATATTTGTCTATTGTTTAGAATTTGAGTGTTATCTTCGATTTTAATATAAACTTTTTTTGGGGTGGGGTTTAGAATAAGACTCAAGATTAAAGAAATGTTAATTTGCGAAGGAATTGTCTCATCAATTACATATTTCGCTTACATTGTAGTCCCTTTAATTTTAATTTATATAATATAATTTAATTGAGTATTGATTTTTTCTTTTTAGAAAGTTCTTTTTTTTAAAAATTATTGTTTTAAAATGTATGTCATAATATTTGTATTACTATATATAACACTCTAGAACTGAATACGAAATTAGATAAGTTAGTAATTCAAAAGGTGAAGATTGGTGAGACTATATGAGGAGACAACATTTCATATTTTTCACGACTCAGATCGTCGTGATTGGCACCCACACTAACTCTCCGGTGGGAGAACCACTACTACAATCCAAATCAAGCAACTAAACCAAAACTAAGGCATTTAAGTTACGAAAGCAAGTTAAATACTAAGGAAATAAATAGAGTTCCCATACACTCTAATAAAAGTCTAACAATAATAAACTAACGATGCGGAAGTAATGCCTAGAACCTGAAAGTCAATGCACCAAAACATCTAAAGTTCAACAAGTCTAAACAAGAAGGGATGCAACCCCAATCTAATGAACTAATCAACTAACTAGAACATAGTCTAAGTCCGGAAATGGTGGACATAGACGAAAGAGAACTCATTGCAGCCCGTAATTGGCTCACCCTTAAATTCGAACGATCACTGATCTCCTAAGTGAGGTCTGTCAGTAGCCGCTTGAAGATGCCTTGTATTCAACGAAAATAAGAGAAAGTGCAGTATCAGTACACAACCACAGTGTACGGGTAGGATCACACGGCTATCCCACTAAGTGTAACATCCATTAGTCAATACAACAATATAATCACATGCATATATCGAACATATACAATATCATCAACATATACGAATAATGAACAACTTCACATTTCTCAAGATACACAATTATATCAAATCATTGGTCCTCTCATGGAACCCAAACCCAAACAGTTAGCATACCGGAACGTGGTACCCGATACCATGATTATGCCGGAACGTGGCAATCGATCCATTCAACACACCACAATCACAATCACAATCACAAGTATATCCTCAAGATCATACAATTAAATCATGATTTCAAGGTAACCATCATTCATCTATCTTATTTTACAACAAGTGTGATCAATAATGCAACATTCATATATATACACATATCATAATGAAGCAAGAACAAACATACATCACACAATCATAGAATCACAACCATCACCTACCTCGAAACAAGCTTGAAACCCTAAGAAACTTGATCATTCCCTTTCCGGATCCGTTCCGCTTGTTCTTGGTCTACAAACAAGCAATATAATATGGAAATCAATAAACAACCACTAATTACCCGAATTACTAACAATTCTATGAAACCCTAGATCAAACTCATGATCTCAATTATCTAAATTAGGATTGTGTCCACCATATAATCTATAACAAAACCTTCCCCCATCAGTATTCACCCATTCTATTACGTTCTACGGATCGAAAAACGGATTCGGGGAGTGAAAAGCTTACCTTTAGCCTCAAGAATGACGAAAAATGACTAGGAGTCGCCTGGGGTTCGTTCTTTAGCTCTAAAAGTCAAAAAATGCATAATAAAGTCGTTTAGGAATTTATTAACGACCTTAAATCGCGTCGAACCCGCCATAGCGGCCTCAGCCCGTTGTAGCGACCTCGCTAGAGCGACCAAAATCCCCGCCAACGCGGATTGCACGAAACAGAGAGCTATTTAAAGAATTTCAAAATCCCCATTTAACAACACACCTCTAACCCATGACGCTCAGAAAATGCCCTTCATGCTAAGATCGATTTCAAGAGTTCTACTCGCCCGAATTCAATTCCGTAGAGTCGTATGAGTTCCTTAACGAGTTATCTAACTACTCATGTAATCAAAATCATAAATAATTCACCCAATTGTTACCAGATTTCCCTTCACCTTAAAGACTCCGATTTCGTCCAAATCTTGAGTACTAGGTTGGGAAAATCCAAATACTACGAAAAAGTTTTTCGGCCCCAAATTTTCCCCCGTTGGCTTTTTCTATAACGACGGGAACAAGTCGTTACAATAAATACCCTAATATTGGACACTTAAGGATCCTACTCATACTAAAGTTTAGACATCGAGAGTATGGACAATATAACATGTTACTCCATTACTGATACAAAAAAAATTCATGGATATATATCATCATATCATTCAATAGTTAAACCAGATAGAGATATCATACTTTTATTTACTTAATAATTATACGGTTAATAAGACCCTTCACATATTAGTCTGATCAATCACGTAAAAATTCTTTAACATTTTGTAACATTTATATGATTAAAAAAAGATTTAATCATTAAAGCTAAAACGGAAAGTTCATATTGGAAAAAAGAAAAAAAGGAGGAGGTTCGTATGTGTAGGAATATTGTCGAAAAAGAGTACCTTATGGGCAATAACAATCAATTGTGTGTTATTTACCATTTTAACCTTGTGGGTAATAGCAATCAATTGTGCATTATATACCATTTTTGTAATATGAATGTCCATAGGTAATATTATATCAATTTTAAATAAAACATACATTTATAATATCTAATTTTATCAATATACCATATATTCACATATTTCATTTTTAACCTATAATTATACCTAGAAAAATTTAAAAAGCAATTAAATTAGAAAAAAATGTATGTGAACACATGAAATTCATCTATTTAATTTGTACAAACACCAAATTAAATTTACCAAATAGGAGTAGGATCTCTAATATGCCCACATTTGGGAGAGTGGATCTTTTAGTCCATTTTAGTGAAAATATCTTTTGGACAAAATCAATAGCCTATTCATATGTATATATACTCAATATGTTTGACTCCTACAAATTTATTAACTCAATTAACCTATTCAATTGACATTTGTATCCATATGTATATTTTTTTGTATTTTAAATTTTCTTATTAAAAATTTCGATTCCATCATTAAACTCAAAAGATAAAAATTATATTGTTAAAGTAATTGAATTTTTAGCATTATGGTAGTAAATTCATCAAATGTTAACTATAACATGATAAAAATATATTTTAATAACAATAAAACAATTAATCTTTATCCAATACAATGATAAAGTCCGCTATAATATCTCTCCATGTTTTGGCACCATGAGAGATACTCCTTCCTTCCTTTCTTTTCAGTTGTTAAAGGTTTTTTTATAAGAATTTTGATAAACATTTTATGAAGTATTTTTTTATTATATTGTTACGTAAAAAATTGTAATTTATAGTATTTTTGTATTGTTTTTAAATGTCTAAATTTTTAATTTAAAAATATGTGTGACATGAAAACTAAAAAGGAACGGAGAAAGTATATGATAGTTATGATTGATTGATTTTGGTAACATATTTACAATATTATTAATTTTTAAATCATAACAACGATTCTCCGACATGTCGTCCAAAATACTTTACACAATAAATGCTCCGAACTGTATATAGCGGAAGAACTTGTGGGAACTTTAACAAGAAGAACTTGCACATATATATGTAGCAAACGAATAATTGAATATTATTATTATTATTATTATTATTATTAAAATATTGGTCTAAATTAAAAATAATTTATTAAGGTTTACATTTAAATAAGCTTAAGCTACCTTTTTAAAATATGAGCTTTCTAAATTGTGTAGATATTCTTATGTATTTCTAATTTAATGTTGGATTTTTGTTGTTGCCCTTCTAGGATTCAATTTCATTGCGACAAATATGTTTAAAAATTCGTAAACTTCAAATTTTAAATCAATCTGTTTTTATGAATTTGGATACGATTCCACGTCTATTTTTTCTTTCTAGATAATTCGAATAGGATATATTCTATGAGATGATGAAACAAACTTATCTAAAACAAAAAGACATCTCTATCGCAGGGCATATGTCTCACATATAGAAAAAGAGTGATTTGATATATTTGTC
The DNA here is from genome assembly GCA_029582605.1 of Solanum gracilifrons. Taxonomy (NCBI): domain Eukaryota; kingdom Viridiplantae; phylum Streptophyta; class Magnoliopsida; order Solanales; family Solanaceae; genus Solanum; species Solanum gracilifrons. The sequence goes on along the minus strand of JAJOOH010015392.1, from coordinate 13,384 downwards.
ACATATATTATATAGATATAATATATAATACTTTGGTGCGTGGCAATTTATTTATCCACGTACTGTGCATTCTACAGAATTAAATCAAATAGAAAATAACAAAAATAATTAGGCAAAGACAATGGCCACCTTCCTAATTCGTTTTCTTTGTAAATTGCAAATAAAGACAGCTTATCCTTCTAACTGTTACCAAAGGAGACAACAATAAAGATTCTTTCAATTCATAAATAAATATGCTATTTTCTCATCAATTATTTTGATTCATTTCTAGCCTTTAACTTATTTTCCAATTATTTCACGTATTATTAGTAAAAAACAAGTACTAAATTCGTGATAGAAAATTCCAATTATACAATATTCTGATTTTCATCAATAATAAACTAAGGGCTATATGACAGAAGTATAAAACTTGAGGCATGTTATGTCATTAACATGAAAATTTTCAAGAAGTGGATAACATTAAGCACGCACTACATTAGGCAATGGTCTTCTCAATTTATTTTTATTTCATTTTTTGGTAGCAATTAGTGAGCAATTCATGATGCATGTTCTAATACAAAAAGGTACTACATTAGAAAAGTGAACATTAAGATGGTAGTGTTATTGTGATAATTAGGGGTATTAAATAAACGTGTTTTTCATAAATAATCAAAATAAATTGAGTTAATAAATATGAACATATTGTTTGACTTGGGGGTCGGGTGGATCCTATTTTCATTGGCGCTCCTAATTGTGAGTGTTATTGTGATTACGAGTGTCAAATAGATAGGCTATATTCTCGAATTTAAAACGAGTCAAAATTAAAATGAGTTATCAATAAATATGTGGATTAACACAAGTTACGAGTTACATTTTCATTATTGTCACCCCTAATTGCGATCATAAAAGACCGTTCTGTTGGTGGTGCTATTGTGATTAGGGTAACAAATCGTTATGTGATGAATCAATAAAATAGAGGATCGTTAACCCATTTAAATTTGAACGAGTTGGACCAGTTATATTTTTATTGATGCTTTTAATTGTTATTATAATGAAAGTTATGTTGGTGGTGCTAGTATAATTAGGGTTGTCAAATTGGTGGATTGTGCTGAGTTGAAACAAATTAAAATGAGTTTAGTTAATAAATATGTGGATCATTAATACGCTAATTAGGACGGGATATATTTTCATTGTCACCCCTAATGTGATCGTAAAATTTGGAATAGAGTTTCTCTTCATTGTGCAAGTACTCGTTTGGATGAGTGACAATTATCCTATTTAATTTTTTAAAGATGTAGATTTTATTCATTTAATACACATTCTAACTATAGATTAAAGGAAATTACAACTTTGGCTAGAAAAATCTCATGCTATAGTTGCTAACCATGGATTAAAGGTATGAAGAGTCATATATAAAGTCTATATTTTTTTACTTTTTCCCCATCCAACACTTTTTTAAGTGTGTGTTAGTATTAATTTGTTAGGTGCTTTGTAGAGAACTTTTTATTTATTAGTTTGCTCTAAAATGAATATTTTTTCACTAGTAATTTCAACAAAACAAGTTAATTCCTATGTGATTCTGCATTTTTTTCATAAATAAAGAAACTAAGAAATTATGAGTGTATCTAATTGAACAAAACGAGAATACAAAATAAGTGTTACTTAACGTATTTGACAATATAAGAAAAGATGCTGGCATTTTTTTTAAAAAAAACTCATCCACACATCACTTTCTAGTTTCTAATAATAGAATAATAAATATCTTCTTAAATAGTCAGAATACTTATCCATTTCTATATAATTTGAGTGTTCAATTGTAATGTTGTTTATCAACAATTTTAAAAGTCTTTAACATAATCAATGGAAAGAAATTGTATTAGAGATGAACCCGGAATCAATGAAGTTGTTAGAAGTAGTTATTCTTGTTATATTGTCACTAGCCATGAAGTTTTTCTTTTACTACATGTATATATATCACTTTAAAAAAAAATACTAATATATATATTACCTGATGTGGACGCGATTAATTAGATTACTTTTTAGAAGTGATAAAATTAGTTCATAAAAATATGATCCATTAATTTATTTATATTTGGACATATTATTTGACTGACCCATTCAACCAGTTCAAGTTTGAGTGGGTTATTTTGACTCATCTATTTCAAGTCATCTAAAAGTCAGACATATATGTAGTTTAAATTGACTTTTGAGAAAATTCTGTCAAAATATTTTCAATAAGATTATTTGTTTATAGGAAAACTTGTGTAACTTCGTTCATCAATTCATTGCTGAAGCATGTACTACCTATACACTTTGGTTGTATATATTGTGTATGAATATGTATATACTATATATATTAAATGTTTATTAAGTACATAATATATACTATTTATACATTGTGTAGGGAAAATCACTTACGTGTACACTTTTTAAAAAATAATTAGATGATCAAATGGCATTGAATTATATTTTTCTTTATTTGTATGATGTGTTATATACCATCATAATATAGAATTTTCTTTCATAAAAGAACAAACAAAGAAATTAAAATTTAGTAATCATTAGGTGCTGGATTAAGTTATGATCCACTTTTTAGTTCAATCTATTTTAGCCCAAGAATAATTTTAACCCGCCCCTTTATAAACATAATCAATTTTAACATGTCTAAATTTTAAAAGAGAGTGATTTTTGTCTACGTTATTCTCTTTTCAGCTGTCTTGCTGTTATTATATTGATTTCTATTAAACAGTACACTTTTATATTAAATAATAATGAAGTATTTATATCCTTGTTTGAGGACTTTATCAAGTAATTACAAGCTTTGAAATATTCAAAATATACTCACTTTTACTTCAATATCTTATTAAAATACATAACCCCTTTTTCTTTTGTCCATTAAAGCCATGACATATATATTTTGTATAGAAGAGAGAGAAAGAAGAAGGAGGAGGAAAAGAGAATATATTAGATGTACAAGTTATTAGGTTCCAAAATGATGATCACCTTGAGGATGGTGAATGTGATGATTACAAATTAAAGTACTATTTTTCACTTAATATATAGTTTGAATTAATACGTATAATTGCACGTTTTGGTTCTTTTATAAAGGAGCTTTTTTATATGTTTTTAGAATTTAGATTTGATGCTTTGACTTTTGGAGTCTCCCAGAGAAACTTCTCTTTTTGGAAGTAAAGGTAAGTCACCCCACTCACATGGTCTGTTTCTTGACTTATCATAAATCATCTCCTCCTTAAAGCCTTAAAAAGATAATACAAAAGATTCCCACAATTACTTGGACCCATCCTTCCTTCATCTATTCATCATTAGCCTTTGTTCCCTTCTCCTTTTCACTTTCTTTTTCTCATTAATCATAATATATAAGTAACTATTTATTTCCACATATATTTTTCATGGAACTAAATGCTCTATATACATAAATATTTGAAGAATAAGAAGAAAAAAAATTCCCATTAATTTATTTCTCACTCTTTTTTTGTTTTAAATTAATGGTAGACTAGTAAGTTTTCTTTCGTCCTTAATTAGAGATTTCTGATTTCAGCTAGCTAGCTGATATATTAGAGAAAAATCGAATTTAGTTGTAGTCCATTGTGGATATCGAGAAATAATTGTGTAGTGTTTGAACTTATTGGTCCTATTAATTTTAATTCGCGGTTAATTATGCAATATTCTCTTTAGGCTGATGTTGTTTCTGTTGGTAAAAGTTGTGCAAATATCCCTTAGAACTATGAGAAATTTAGACTATCATCTATGTAAATAAAAAATTTAGTTTGCTCAAGAGTGATCTTTAAATCGTGGTCTAAAAGATTGAGAAGTTGTAAAAATAAAAAAGAAATAGAGGGTCATGTACTAAACAACTGACCAAAAGGGACAATCGATGAAAACTTCTATTCAAATTCATATTGTGTACCCATTTAAGGGTGAAGCGTAAAAATATCTCTCTATCTCAATGCTCAAAATCAAAATCTCTAATTAAAAAATAGAAATATTTCATTCATCCCACCACATCTCTCGACAATTCCCCCTTCTCTTCACACATCCTTCCTAGCAAAGCATATGCATGTCAATTAAAAAGAAGCTGTTTTTTCAGGTTGTAAATAAAAAACACACACAAAGAGACACTCTTGTATTTTATCTTTTATTCTTTTTTCAGTGTGTGACATGTTTTAAATTGGTGGTAGACTGATAGATTTTCTTTCATTCTTAATCAGAGGTTTCTGATTTCAGCTATCTAGTCGTTTCCATTTGATAAAATTTGATTTTAATCGTTGCCATTGTGGATATCTAGAAATAAGTCTGTAGTATTTGAACTGGTCCTATTATTCGTGGTTAATTAAGCAATATTCTTTTTAGGGTGATTTAGTTTCTATTTGTAAAAGTTGTGCAAATAGCCCTTGAAACTACAAAAAATTTAGACTATCGTCTACGCAAATATAAAATTTAGTTTGCTCAAGTGATCTTTAAACTGTGGTCTAAACGATTGAGAAGTTGTAAAAGAAGATAGAGGGTCATGTACAAAACAGCAGACCAAAAGAGACAATTGATGAAAACTTCTATTCAAATTCACATCTTTATAACCCATAGGCGGAATGACATGGGAGACCCATGTACTTGGCTCCGTTTGTCAGTTGAACTTTCCTACTCATTACTTTGCCAACCAAACCCTTAATCTCATCAGAACACAATATTTTAAATCACCCTCTAACCATTGACTGAGCTTACGTGACATTAATATTGGTGAGTTGGAAATATGTGTGATTACACGCACTTAAAAGCGAGTTAAAACAATATTTTACTTTTAAGAAAATCAATTTAACAAAATTCAAAAATTAGATTCATCTTCTTCAACCCTCCTTCACCCACTCACCTACCCACCCCACAACTTTCTTCTTCTCCACCAACCCTCTCTCTTCTACCCCTCACCACAGCCGTCAACTTTCTTCTTTCTCCAGCCCATTCTTCTTTCTCCAACCCACATTCACTCTTCTCCGCCTCTTCTTCTTTTTTTTATACAAATCAGTAGCCTCAACTTCTTCTAAAATTTTCATTTTTTAGGTTTGAAAAATATTAGTATCATTATTTTGTTAGATGGTTTCAACGAGGAGATGTGGATAATGTGAAGGATGATTGTGACTATTGAAAATTTTAAAACTCCACTGATAAGTTTGAAAAAGCTTAAAAACTAATAAATAGGTATTGTGAATTTGCAAAATTAATTAAAAATTCTGATTGGGGTTCATTGAGTTTGTGTTGGTGAACTTGTAGTTGAATTTACAAGTTAAACCGAGAAGAATTTGATCTAATGAGTATGAATTTAGTGCTCAATTTGAAACCAAATATGAAGAAGATGACTATTTGAAAAGTTTATGAAATTAAAAATTGATCTTATTTGATTTTTATTTTTTTTAGCACTTAATTTCGTACGTGGCACTAAAAAATGATGTGGAATTCCACGTGTAATCGCGTCCATTACACGCACACTGATCGGAGGAAAAAAAGGCTTAAAATGTTGTGTTCTGATCGGTTTAAGGGTCTAGTTGGCAAAATGATGAGTATGATGGTTCAACTGACAAACTGAGTCAAGTACATGGGTCTCTCAGGTCATTCCACCTAACCCATATAATGGTGAAGCACATATATTACTCCATTCCCAACGCTCAGACTCAAAATCTCTAGTTAAAGATAGAGATATTTCATTCATCCTGCCACATCTCTCGAGAATCCCCCTCTCTTCACACATCCTTCCTAGCTAGAAAAGCATGTCTCTATTCAAAAGAAGCTGCTTTTTTTTAGGTTGTAAATAAAACACACACGTACACTCTTTTGTGTTTTATCTTTTATTCTTTTTCAAGTGTGTGTGACATGTTACCACTTATGAATCCTATTTTATATTTTCTTTCTGATTGTTACTTTTTGTTTGTTTTTCATCCTGGGAATGCTCCATCACCAGTGGAAGCACAGAATTCCCATAGCTTTATGCTCCCAAGTGGTGACAAATCCCACTAGACACCTTAGAGTATCAACAAACAAACACAAAATTTCAAAGATGTGTTATGTAAACTTGTCAAGCACCATATTATGATGATTCCACACACATCAAAAATAAAAGAAAAAAAGGTTCTTTGGTGGTGAAAAATGCCCAATACTTTTTAGGGTATTTTGTCTCTGGTGAGAGATATATAGATCCCACTACCCCATGGGTCATGAGGCACATGGAGACTAAAAAGGTCCTCTTCTCACAAAAGGCTAACACATCAACACCCAAAAAGAAAAAGAGATAGAAAAAGGGTAATTGAAAAGAAAGAAAAAGGAGAGAGCACACCATGCTCCCTGTCTTAATATGTAATTGTAGTATTGTACTTCACTCTTTTTTTTTTTTTAGTTTTCCTCTTTGGAGAAGAATAAAGTAATCTTAGATTATTTTTTCGTGTCCCTCTCTTATTCCTTTTCCTCTTATGGGTTAGGTTGAGGGCCAGGACGATTCTTAATATTTTCGACACAAAACATATATTTATATATATATATATATATATATCAAAATATTAATATCAAATATATATTATATTATGTGTTCCGTGCTAATAATTTTAAAAGTTAAACTTATTAGATTTAAATCATAAATTTTTCTCCATAAGAGAAGGAGAGATAAGAGTTAGTTAAAATGTGAAGCCTCAACGAAACAATAATTTTATGAAAATGTAACTATCTATACCATTTTATGTAGGCGATGTCGATGGAGAAGAATAACTTGTTTGTTCAAACTTTCAATATATGTGTATTTTGAAAAATAATTGTTTTATCAAAAATGCTTTTCAGGAAGATATTTTTGGAGACGAACAATTTGTGTTATTGTCTAATCAATTTGAATAGTACATTATTATCATTATTAGAGCAATAATTTTCACATAAAACAAGTGCTTTAGAAATATTTCTGAAGAAAAATTGCTATTATCAATTTCTACAAATAATTTTTACTATTATTCAAAAAAATAAAACAATACTCCAAAAACCAAATATCTTAACAATCTAAAATAAGCACCTTTTTAAAAAAAATAAAAAAGTAGTTTAAAATTCCTAGAAGCTTGGTCAAATAAAAAGGGATTAACTTTTGGTTGCAAGCTGTGACAAACTTTAGCCTTAGAGACCTAACACAACTAGAGCTTGTTTTAGTATGTCACTTTCTTTAGTTGGCTTATGTCCATTAAGTCTACAAATTCAAAAAGGCTCTTTCTTCCTTGCTTGCACCTCAAGTGGTTTCACCATTTCCTCACAAGTGACTACCTAATATGGAGCAAGTGGTCTACTATGATCCACTTCTATTACAACTTCTTTTCCTTTTTGACCTTTTTTTCCCTCTTTTCCCCATTCATGAATTATTAAGTCTAGATGCGCGCAGAGCTAGCAAGTTATCTAAGGATACAATTGAACTCAATAACTTTAAGCTGGATTTTATATTTGTATTAAGAAATTCACGAAAATGTGTAAACAAACTACAAAAAAGTGTACAAGTTCTTAAGAAATTCGTATGAGAATTTGAAAAACAATAAAAAAGTGTTGTTTTTTTTTCACTCCAAATTACCCATAAAAAGTCAAAAACAACTGCAAATTTTCAAATCTCATGATAAAACATGGTCAAACGCCCACGGAGAGTTTCAAAGCTAGTCATAAATAGACCTAGATAAGTTAACCTAATAGTAATTAAAATTTAAAAAAAAGGAAACTGTGTTTATGTTTAACTGAAAATGCCATCTGTAGATATTCCATTGGAAGGCCAGGGAGAAATTAAAGAGATTGATTAATAGTGACTTAATTAGGTAACAGTGGGATCCCCTAATTTGATGTATATATTTCTCTAGAAACAAAAGCGCCTTATGATTTGAAGTAACCTAAACACTAAGCAAAGTGATATGACATGTTAACGGATTGACACTACACAATCATCTAATATGTGGTAGAATTAATAGATGTTGATCTTTCCACACTTAATCAGAAATTTCATGTTTGAGCATTGAGAATAGAGAAACTAACAATAGAAAAAGCTTTTTCTTAAATGTATCATAGGTGATACGAGTCAAAATTAATTGAGTCGACAACTTTTGAATATCAGATAATTAAAAGAAAAGATAAAGGGATAATTATAATCCCAAGAACGAGATGGGTTCTACAATCTACGATATAGACCTCGATCAAGAGGTATCTTAAGTCGGGATGTTTAATTATGTACTTCTAATTGTTATTAGTGGTGGATGTATAATTGGCTACTCAGAAATTTATCTTGTAACGCTAAATCTCAAGGAGGAAGGTTGAAATGTACAAGTATAGGTTAATGTTTTGCTTTATGAATGATGACCTTTGAAGGTGACCTACGAATGCGATGTACGGTAGCAAGTTTATGCTTGTTGCTTATTTGGTGCCTTCTTTATGACTTTCCGCACTTTTCTCATAAATAACTTAAAGTTTCATCGAAACTAATTTATATATCCGAAAATTTGAAATTATTCTCGACTAACTTTAAAATATTTTCACAGATTTCTCTAGAAATTAAAGGAAGGATAATTTGTGATGATTGTTTGAATTATTTTGGTACCAAATTTAAAAAAATAAAAATTAGAAAATACATAGTACTAACAGAGATATAACTCTAACTAGTGGTATTCAAGAATCAAGATGATGTGGGCTAGTCCTCAAAGATATACCTCTAACTAGTGGGTTCTCTTTTCAAACAAACGTGAAGAATTGGGCCTATTACCGCAATGGTCCAGTAATAAATTAAAGTCCATGTGCCAACGGAAAATAGGCCCGGTGAGTCTGAAAATGACGTTGGGAGAGCGGATTCTTGAAAATGACTTTTGTGTCCTAGGGAAGTTATTTTTCTTACTTTTACGGATAATGTTTTTCACTAAAATAATATGTAATTTATCGATATTGTATATACAATCAATAAAGAACGTTGGAAGCCCATCTAGCACTATTAAGACTTTCATCTCTTCTCCATGGGCCAAGTTTTTTTTTTGTTTGGGCTTCTTTCTCATTATGGGCTCTTAACTATTTCAACTCGATTCCTTCAATGCTTATTGAGCCTTCATTTTCGTAAAAATTTCATGGTGTGCACTATATGGCTATGACACATCCATTTAATCTATCTATAGTATTTAAAAAATAATAATTTATATCTAGTTATAATAAATTTTAGATAAATTGCGATTACCATATATTTGTTATTATTGATCTCGAATTTGAATTGGTTTTGTTTTGCTTTAATGAAATAGTAAGTTCATGAAAGCTGAAAAGCTAGAAAATAGACAATCTGTTGGAAAAGCTCAAAAATAATGACAAAATTATCATTATTGCAAATTGAGTTTGTTAGATTTATTGTTGTTTTGATAAATTGATTATTGGGGCTTGTTTTCTATGATATATGAAATGTATATTTTAAATTTGAGCTTATTTGAGTTATATTTTAATGTTGAAATATAAAGAACAAGTTGTTGGTTTTGGAGGAAAATTAGTTCACCTCAATGTCATGCCAAAATGTCTAAAGTTCAACCAAAATATATGCCTAACCTCGTGCCAAAATATCTGAAGTTTGGTCTTGTAAAGACCAAAACTTCAGTAATTTTATTTTTCGAAGTTTGACTTTTCAAATTCAAGGGGTAGTAATCGTGAAGTTTAATAATCAAAGTGAGGTAAAGTTAACAATTACATATACTAATGTTTGCAGATTCATAAAAATATTTTCCTCTCACTTAGCAATACAAGAATTTAGAATGATATTTCTTTTTTATAGTATGAAAAAAGTTCAACACTACATTTGAAATACTATTTTTTTCAATAATCATTATTATTTTCGTAGTGACGAGTTTTGCATGTGTTACATAGACTTCATCCTGCTTTGTCAGCCAAATAATATAGTATTAATTTGTAGAGTCAACCCTAGCACTAATGTGCGTTACACTCGTTTCAAAAATTTTGGGTTTTTTTTTTTCAAAAAACATAGAAAACTATAAGAGAAGCTTATAAGATCAATTAGAAAAAACTTAGAAATATTATGTAGTGTTCAATATCGATCTTAACTGAATTGAAAATCACAACAACTAATTATGGATTTGAATTAGAAGTAGGGAATGCATATATGCACCTAAGAGTTCTTTTTTATTCTTGAACTAATAAAAGGAAGTCCGGAGCCAAAAGGGAAACTTTTTTCCTTCAAAAAATCTAAACGGCATATCAAATTTTTTTAAAACCAGAAGGGCAAAATCGCTTCTGAAGGAGCGATATCCTTCTAACTCCGCTTAAGCTGTTAAAAAAAGTTTCAATTAAAAATCGCTGCCACAGCAGTGATTTTGTTAAAAAAAATTTAAAACTCTTAAAATCGCTGCTCTGGTAGCGTTGTTGTCCAAAAAAATAATTTTAAACATTTTTTTTAATTAGCAGCGATTTCTTAATTTTAAAAAATTGAATTTTTTTTTCTTAAAATCGCTGGAGAGCAGCTTTTTTGTAAAAAAAATAAAATGTCTTTCTTTTTGACAAAAACCCTGCTAATTAAAAAAAAATTAAATTATTTTTTTTCTTAAAATCGCTGGAGAGCAGCGTTTTTGTCAAAAAAAAATAATTCCAATTTTTTTCTAATCAGCAGCAATTTCTCAGCGCTTTTAAGAGTTTAAAAAAATAAAAAAACTGACAAAATCGCTGCTGGAACAGCAATTTAAGAAAAAAAAATTGAAACTTATTTTTTTGACAAAAACGCTGCTTGAGCAGCGATTTTAGTTAAAAAAAATTCTTTTTGACAAAATCGTTGTTGGGGAAGTGATTTTTAATTGAATTTTTTAACGGCGGAAAACAGAGTTAATTTTGTGCGAAGGAGAGCGATTTTGACCTTTTGGTTTTTAAAAAAATTGATGTGCTGTTTATGTTTTTTGAAGCAAAAAAGTTACCCTTTTGGCTCCGGACTCTAATAAAAGGCTTTTAGAGTTTATAATTGGAAAAATTATGCGGTTAAGCTAACTTATACTACTTAATTACTCATTATAGCTATAGTTTGCTATAATTACCACTCACGACTAACATTATACATTAATTACGCGGGTTGACTTCGAGTTTGTATAATTAGCCACGTTTGTATATGTACAATTCGCCAGAATATACAAATACATATGTATAATATACAATTATCTAGCCTATATACATATACAATTCACCTCTCTCCCACTCTCTGCCCTCTCTCGCTCGCCTCTCTCCTCCCTCTCCCAATCTCGTTTGCCATATATACAAATGCATATGTATAATATACAATTATCTAACCTATATACATATACAATTCACCTCTCTCCCACTCTCTGCCTTCTCTCGCTCGCCTCTCTCCTCCCTCTCCCAATCTCGCTTGCCATATATACAAATACATATGTATAATATACAATTATCTAACTTATATACATATACAATTCACCTTTCTCCCACTCTTTGCCCCCTCTCTCTCGCCTCTCTCCTCCCTCTCCCAGTCTCGCTCGCCTCTCTCCTCCCTATAACATATAGCTACGAATTGTAATTATCAAACTATAGCTATGGAGAGTAATTGGGCTATTTTTTAGTGGTTATATGTGAAAGTTCCCCTTTATAATTTACGTTTTCGAAAAAATGAGTCTTCCTAAAAAAGAATTGGTTCACAATCTAGATTTTAAAACCATTAATGTACCGCCAAAATTTATAGCGGCTGCTGATTAATTAGAGAAATAGGATTGAATATAATTTGCAAAAAAATAAATAAAGAAATTGAGTTCATAGTATAGAAAATTGAAACTATTTGAACTTGTTAAAATTCATTCATCCAACCCACTAGAAGGAACATGGACTTGATCGAGGTCTATCATTTTCTAATCGATCCAAATATTCTTTTGATTGATAATATATTTCACACAAGAAATGCAAAATTAGTTTTTGTAAAAATGGATCTAATGCAAAAAGTTGAAAAAAGATGTCATAATCTATTATTTGGAACTTCTATCTCTCTATATATATAAATGTGAGCTTATAAGCTCAATTGGTACCCACTACCCATCTTTAGAATGTTACTCCATAAATAATAATGTGAACTTTTTTCAGTGGAAGTCTCAAATAATTTGCAATCGAAATTCGCATCTTATTGTTGGATGTTATCCTGAATACAAAGCAGGAACTTCTAAAAAATCTCAAAAAAATACAATTCATATTAGTTTTTCTTTTTGGAAATTACGTTTCTCAAAAAAAGTTAAAAGTTTATTATTATCAATAAATAGTGCTCTAATCCATATGGAAAAATAGACTTATTCGGGAAAAAAAATCAAGAACGTTTTCTTAACTTTGTCAAGTTTTTCAATTTATCTATAAGATTTCATACAAATTATTTGTGTTCAAAAGGATAACGGTTAAGACATATACAATCTCCTTATCCCATAAACTATGTGCCCTCATAGGTTATTTAGCTAGTGGATCCACCAAAGCTAAGAGTATGATTCTACCTTAGACAAGTAGAATAACCTTTTTTCGGTGTGAGGTAGATCAACACCGAATTTCATGGTAAGCTCACATGGTCTATGTCGATTATGGCTTCTACCCATTATGACAATAGTATGAACATGAATATTAATTATGAACTACAGCTACTCAAGAAGCTTTACTATAATTGTTAAAACATATACACTTGATATTTGGTAACTTATATGGAATGTAAATATAACTAATTTTAGCAAATTATCCTTTTATGTTTGTTATTGTAATTACTCTTTATCTTTTTACTTTCAACAATTGTACTTTATTATCTATTTACTTCCTAGTTTAATATAAATAAATCTTTAGGTATGCTAACTGACCCATTCTTATAAGAGATATTTAACGACATTTAATTAAAAGATAATTTGTTAATATTTCTATTGCCAACTGCCACCTATTGATTCCGATCTCTTTTCATTTGTTTTGAATATTATCAAACCTCTCAATCATAGATGATGGAATCATCAAAGATTTGACCTTTTCGAACTCTGTCTCTAACTAACTAGAGGCACGGGAAATGTTTGATATGTTCATTCAGTACCAATACAAACGAAAACTACACCAAAGTGGAAGGGCCAGTATAGAAGCTAGTTTGTCGGTCCCCGATGATAAGTTCTTGTTGACCACGACTTTTTAATGATACCAATGACCAAAATGGAATTAATTGTTCTATTACGGAAGTTGGAATCCCACACGCGATTTTCTCTAGAATCATTTTTTCATTAATATTTTTCTTCTCTATAACTATATTTTATATATAACAATAACGATATTCAATGTAGTAATACAATCTTTGCAAAATTACCTCTATATAATAACAATACAAAAATATTAGGGAAAATGCATAAGTACCCCCCCCCCC
>JAJOOH010015391.1:0-28257 GCA_029582605.1 Solanum gracilifrons | reverse complement strand
CAGACCACGGACCGTGGTCTGATCTACGGACCGTGGGTCTGTCCGTGAGTCGGGACTTAGCCAATTTTCTGAGCTGGGTCTGGGAGGGGTTTCAGTGTTGAACCACGGACCACCAGCACGGGTCGTGATCTGACCTACGGTCCGTGGATGGCAACCGTGGGTTGCAGCTGAAACTTCTCAAAATCTGCATTTTTGGTTTGTTTCGAATACGGGGTGTTACAAAATGAGTCGAAATCCCCGACTCATCAACAATCTCGACGTAAACATTTGCTTGCCCTTAAGTAAAACACAAGATCAATCAGTTCAATAGAGATGTCTATAAATAGTGCTACTCAAGACTCAACATGAATGCACATGAGGTTCAATCTACCCATGCAATATTCAATTATGCACTACAAGTTTCAAACTGTGACTAGTCATTATCAAATAGAACTCAAGCTCATAATGCTTGCTTCAAATGCAAATTCAAGCTCAACAAAAGTATTCGAATGCCCTCACATCAACAAAAGTAATAACAATTTGGTTCACTCTCCATAAATTGTGCCTAAGATCATCTCTATCATTCGCCTACATTAGTCAATTGGACTAACGGGGAAAGTTCTAGGTATAACCAAGCACATATTTTGAGATAAATCCCACCACACATGGCATTCAACATAATCATCACACAAGATTCTACAATTTTAGCCCACGTGCAATGATCATCACAAGATTCTACAATTTTAGCTCACGTGCAACGATCATCACAAGATTCATTTCAACAATCGTCCAGCCACAATGAGATACTAAGAGTTCACACATGACTTATGCAACTAAAATTTTCCTCATTGGAAATGCACAAACATATCGTTTAATCAAGAGCACTATTTAAGTCATCTAGTCATCTGTATTGATCGCAACCGATACTCAAATATGCAAGAGAACAACCACATTCACAAATATCAAGAGGTGAAATTTTTTATTTGGATCAAAGACCAACACATTCACATTAAAACAAAAAACCGGTAGTCACAAAAAATAAACATTCAGAACAAGCTACCAAAAACAAATATTCACAAAAACAACCCAAAGGAGGCTAGCCGACACAGATGGTTATTTTGGTTGTGGTAAAAGTGGTCGTAAAATAAGGAATTGTCCCTCCGTTGCTAAGTATGAAGGAGATAATCTTTGACGGGCTCAACCGAATCCTCTATTCGATTCTAGTGGGAGTCAGAAGCAAAACTGATTCTATGCACTTCAGGCTTGTCATGAACAACAGAGTTCACCCAATGTGGTTACTAGTATGTTGAAAGTCTTCCAACTTGATGTTTATTCTTTACTTGACCCCGGTGCTACCTTGTCTTTTGTGACGCCATATGTGGCTATGAGGTTTGATATTCTTCTAGATGTGCTATTAGATCTTTTTTCTATCTTTACTCTAGTTGGTGATTTTATTGTCGGTAAGAGAGTCTATAGAAAGTGTCTCGTCTCCTTGTTCCATAGAGTCTTTTATGTTGATCTTGTAGAGCTTGATATGTTAGATTTTTATGTTATCCTTGGTATGGATTGACTGCATTCATGTTATGCTTCTATTGATTGTAGAACCCGTGTAGTCAAGTTCCAGTTTCCAAATGATCCAATCCTAGAGTGGAAAGGGCGAAATTCTACACCTAAGAGTCAGTTTATCTCTTGTCTTAAAGCTAGAAAGATGATTTCTAAGGGTTGCATATACCATCTTGTTCGGGTTAGGGATATGGATTCTGAAACCCCTACTCTTGAGTCGGTCCCTATTGTTAATGAGTTTCCAGAAGTGTTTCCTGATGACTTACCCGGTGTTCTCCCGAGAAGGAAATAGACTTCGGTATTGACCTTCTCTCAGATATGCAACCTAGCTATATTCCTCCTTACTGAATGGCTTTGGCAGAACTTAAGGAATTGAAGGAGCAATTGAAAGATTTATTGGATAAGGGTTTCATCCGACCAAGTATCTCTCTATAGGGTGCTCCAGTTTTGTTTGTTAGGAAGAAAGATGGTTCACTTCGTATGTGTATTGACTATCGGCAATTGAAAATGGTTACCATTAAGAACAAATATCTTCTCCCAAGGATAGATGATTTGTTTGATCAACTTCAAGGACCAAGTTACTTCTCTAAGATTGACCTTCGGTTGGGTTATCACCAATTGAGGGTAAAGGAAGATGACATTCCGAAGACAGCTTTTCGAACTGGTCATTATGAGTTTTTGATAATGTTGTTTGGTTTGACTAATGCTCCAGCCACATTTATGGATATGATGAATAGGGTGTTTAGGAAATACCTTGACATATTTGTGATTGTGTTTATTAATGATATATTGATCTATTCAAGGAGTGAAGACGAGCATACCAATCATTTAAGGATTGTGTTGCAAGTCCTCAAAAACCAACAACTCTTTGCAAAGTTTAGTAAATGTGAATTTTGTCTAAGGTTCATGGCTTTTCTTGGTCATGTTGTATCTGATAAGAGTATTGAGGTAGATCTTAAGAAGATAGATGCGGTTAAGGGTTGGCCTAGACCTCTATCCCCTTCGAATATTAGGAGTTTCTTGAGTTTGGTTGGTTACTATAGAAGGTTTGTTGAAGGGTTTTCTTCGATTGCCTCTCCACTGACGACATTTACTGAAAAGAATGTTAAGTTCATATGGTTTGAAGCATGTGAAAAGAGTTTCCAAGAATTGAAGGATAAACTTACTTTCGCTCCGATGTTGACTCTACCGGAAGGGATTGATGGTTTTGTTGTTTATTGTGATGCCTCAAGAATTTGGTTAGGATGCGTACTTATGCAAAATGGGAAATTTATTGCCTATGCCTCAAGGCAACTTAAGATTCATGAGAAGAATTATCCTACCCATGACCTTGAACTAGCGACAGTTGTTTTTACCTTAAAGATTTTGTGTCATTACTTGTATGGTGTTCATGTAGTTGCCTTTACCGACCATAAGAGTTTGCAATATGTGTTTAAGCAGAAAGATCTAAATCTTCGCTAAAGAAGGTGGCTTGAATTATTAAAGGATTATTACATCAGTGTTCTCTATCACCCTGGTAAAGCAAATATGGTGGAAGATGCTCTTAGTTGGTTATCGATTGGTAGCGTTGCTCATGTTGAGGATGATAAAAAAAAGTTAGTTCGAGATGTTCATAGATTGTCCCGATTGGGTGTTCGGTTTGTTGACTCTACCAAAGGTGTTATTATGGTTCACAATGGGTCGAAATCATCTTTTGTGGTAGAGTTGAAAGCTAAGCAAGGCCTCGATCTGAATTTGATTGAATTGAAGGAAACAGTGCTTAAAAAATTCGTAGAGGCTTTCTCTCAAGGGGGAGATGTTGTGCTTCGATATCAATGTTGTTTGTGTGTTCCTAATGTAGATGACTTGAGAGAGTAGATCTTGTTGGAAGCCCATAGTTTCGATATTCCATTCACCAGGGAGCCACCAAGATGTGTCGTGACTTACAGATGGTCTATTGGTGGAATGGGATGAAGAAGGATATTGCGGAATTTGTGGTTAAGTGTCCTAATTGTCAACAAGTGAAAGTTAAGCATCAAAAGTTGGGAGGTTTATCCTAAGATATTAGCATTCCTACTTGGAAGTGGGAAGATTTGAACATGGACTTCATTGTTGGCTTACCTCGCACCTGGCGGCAATATGACTCGATTTGGGTAATAGTAGATTGAATGAAGAAATAGGCTCATTTCATTCCCATCAAGATTTCTTATTCGGCAGAGGACTATGCTAAGTTGTATTTGAGGGAAATGGTGAGGTTTCATGTAGTTTCCTTATCCATTATATCCGATCGTGGTGCCCAATTCACTTCTCAGTTTTGGAAATCTTTCTAAAATGGTCTTGGTACTTGTGTTAGGCTTAGTACGACCTTTCATCCACAAACCGATGGGCAAGCGGAGCATATAATTCAGACTTTGGAAGATATGTTGAGAGCATATTTAATTGACTTCAAGGGTAATTGGGATGATCATTTACCTTTGATTGAGTTTGCATACTTCAATAATTATCACTCGAGTATTGGCATGACTCCATTTGAGGCTCTATATGGTAGGAGGTATAGGTCTCTTATAGGTTGGTTTGAAGTAGGTGAAGTAGCCTTGATAGGTCCCAAATTGGTACATGAGGCTATGGAGAAAGTTCGTCTTATTAGAGAAAGATTGAAAATGGCTCAAAGTCAGCAAGAATCCTATACCGATGTTAGAAAAAGAGAATTTGAGTTTGAGGTAAATGATTGGGTCTACTTGAAAATTTCATCCATGAAGGGTGTAATGAGATTTGGGAAGAAAGCAAAGATTAGTCCCCGTTATGTGGGCCCATATTAGATTTTTGAGGCGGATTGGTAAGGTCGCTTATAAGCTTGATTTGCCCAACGAGTTGCCATTGGTTCATCCAGTTTTCCATGTCTATTTATTGAAGAAATGTGTTGGAGATCTGGCATCTATAGTTCCCTTAGAAGGTTTGGGAGTTAAGGAGAATCTTTCTTATGAGGAAGTTCTGGTTGAGATTTTAGACTGACAAGTCAAGAAGTTGAGAAATAAAGAAGTTGTTGATCCGGCAAGTCAAAAAGTTGAGAAATAAAGAAGTTGCTTCTGTGAAAATTTTATGGAGGAATCAATTAGTTAAGGGTTTTACTTGGGAGGGCGATATGATATTCCGTTATCCTCATCTCTTTCCTTCTATTCCTCATTTAGCTTGAGGTAATTAGTCCTCATGGTTTACTCTTTTGGTGTCATAGGTCTTAGATATTGCAATGATTTCCTCATTATGCATGATTCATGAAAAGCTTTAATTTTGAGAAAATTAGTTAACTTGGTTGATTTCTACATGTTTTTGTGCATTTGAGTATGAATTGCATAAAGACTTCATGATATGATGTTTCGAACATGCTTTAGCATGGAGTTGATGTTTTCTCCTTGGATATGTGCATTTATGTGACTTAACGCATGTTGGGCTGTTAGGTTTAAGTTCCTACCTTCCTTATGATGTTTAGAATCTCATTCGAGGATGAATGTTCTCAAGGGGGATATATTGTAACACCTCAGATTCAAGAAAGACTGGAAATAAGGCTGATGGGAAACTCATAGGCCAAAGACTGGACCATGAAACCCTCCACAGATCCCCAAACGGGCCGTGAAGGGGAGCACGGTCCGTGAAAGGGCTTTGTAGTAAGGTTCCCCAGACCTGCCTCACATGAGTCCCTCCCACGGAGGCCTAAACAACCCGTGGAGAGGATGACGGCTCGTTATGGTGCTCGTGAGGGCTTACGAGAGACTAACATGGCTAGTGTCCCTCCTACGGAGGCCTAGACAGCCCGTGGTGAGGGTGACGGTCCGTGGTGGTTTTCGTCAAGTAACCCACCAGTAAGGGGACCTTCCCTTATAACTATTGGTAAGGACCACGACTGCCATAATAGATCGTGGAGTCCTTGACAGGCCGTGAAGGCCACCGTGAAAGTGGTCGCATTAGTTTTGAGTCAAGGTTTTTTCATAATTGTTTTAATTCAATACCCTGTCGATTTGCCCTTAACACAATGCCCTATATAAGGGTTTTTATCCCTAAAAGCACCTAAATCAATTCTTTCTCTCAAATTCTTAAAAGAAGAGCAAGTTCTTCCTCTCAAATATTTCTCTCTCTAGAAGTTAAAGAAGAAAGCTAGGGTTACAAGATCAAGTCTCCAAATCCTTCATTGCTTTCAAGCTTTTGGCATCAAGGTATGATAGTGTCATGCCGCGAGCCTACACCCTGGGTGGGACTGGCACTCGAGAACCATTGCTAGCCAAAGCGAACCCTTGGCCTCCTTACTACTCAACAGAAGACTTTACTCAACAAGATACACTCGTGAAAATACTTAGAATGTTGTAAAGGAAACATTCACTAGCCAATAAGGCAAACTCATGTCTCAACATAACATAATGAAAATGTAAAGACAAATGATCTAACTAGCTATCTATGAAGCCTCTAACAACTGAGATGGACGTCGGGACAAGACCCACGACATCCTAATGAAATAACTATAAAGTAGTAAAAAGGGGTCCTCCGAAAGCAAAGAGGCTCACCAATTGACTATGAGTGCTCAACTGGATCAGCGAGACGCTGGATGCTGATCCTGGTTACCTGTATTTGCATCATTAAAAAATGCAGGCCAAATGGCATCAGTAAATTGAATGTATGAGCATGCTAGGAGAAAACTAAACGTGACATAAGCTTAAAAGGAATCTGAAAAGAACACTTACCTTAGCTTTACTCAACTCATGAAACTCAACTCAAACGCGACGTAAAAACAACAATAAAAGTACAGTTTATAGTAAGCATTTAAATAGTAGATGACAACTCAATGTATTTAAGAAATACAATAACAACTCAGTTTACATATAAAGTAATATAATACTGTGGGTGTTTATCTAATCGACAACCATCACTATGAGCAAAAGTGATGATACAACGTCTCACCCATGCTGCTAGAACTATCCTATACCTTGCAGTGATATAGAACACCTCAACTAAGTGGATACACTAGTCTATGCTAAAAAGCACTAAGGAATCATCTAAAAAGTATGACCCTTTCTTACCCACGATGGCTACATGGTTTATGGAGACTTGAGTTATTATGAACTCGTCCCCATATCTGTGCTCAGTACTACTCCCAAAATATACTCAACTCATATGTTTTAATAACAAAAACTCTTTCTGTGGTTTGAGATAATTACTCAAAAACAAGCTCAAAGGCTCTCTTGGAAATCGGTGTTTCCTTTCTTGTTTAAATGTGAAAACATTTCAACTCTTGGGAATACTTATTTTCCGTATAATCTTTTGAAGAAATGAAACTTTACTCTTAGTCTTTACTCAACTCAAAACTCAAGCCTTAAAACAAAGTTAAAACGTTTGTAAAAGACTTTTGGAAAACTCTATGAACTTCTCTTGACTTGACTCTTAACTTTCCTTGAATTGAATTATAGATTCAAGGCTCATGATCTCATGTTTATGGATAATTTCATGATGTTTAGACGTACTGTAGAGTGTACAAATCCACTAGAAAACTTAGGTACGTTGCTAGGGAACTCAAACAGAAAGAAGTGGGAAAAAGTGGAAGACTTGGCGTTCTTGGCGCTCTGAGTGGCGCGGGGAGCCAGAGGGTGAATTTCAGAAGCTGGGTTGGGGAGCTTTGGCTGGCGCGGCACCCTAGAGCCCAAACTTCATAAGCCCCTCTGGGGCGCCCCAGCCCCCTCCCCAAGTTTTTGACGAATTTTCTTGCTCGTTTTTCAACTCTAGACCCTCTAGATTCAATTGGTTCTTTTCCCAAACACTTAGATTCGACTATATCACCAATATATGAAAGAATATACTCAAAATCACACTTAATTTCATGAATCAAACTCAATAAACTTCTCAGCAACTCCGACAACAAGAACCTACAAGAACTTAAACAAATTTCATCAAGAACTCATAATATTTTCTTTCAAGAACACAATTATGAATTGAATCATGATTGGCGCGTGGGTGAACTAAACCAACGCTATGTGATCTCACATACCTCGTAGGTATCACCTATTGATGAAATACTCAAGCTTAGCTTCAAGAACGTGATGAATTCTTGTTTTTTCTCCTCTTTTCTCCTCTTTTGTTCTCTTCTCTAAAAACTCTAACTCAATATTGTAAAGCATAAACTGAACCAATTCAGTTTAGACCCCAACTAATTACCAAAAAATGAAATTAAGTAATTGGGTGGTGAAAAGACTACAATACCGTTCTAAAATCCGGATTAGACTTTCCTTATCTAAACAGCCCAACTTCAAATAGCCATATCTCCCTCATACGAACTCAAAATCGTGCAAACTCGATGGTGTTGGAAATATAATTTCAAAGATATTTCCTACTGTATCTTGCAGCACACCTAACTCATTCTGAAATAGGAGTTATGATCGTTTGAAGTTGACCCAAAACTCAAACTTAACATAACTTAACCAATTTTTCCAGATTTTTCATTCTTTCCAAAAATGACTCTTTCTAATTCTAGCTCTTTCTAGTTCTTTCAAATAGCGAGGTGTTACAATATCTCCCCCTTGGGAACATTCATCCTCGAATGAGATTACTCTTAGTAGGCTAAGGGTGTAACATCTTACATTCAGCTCAAACACCTAACAAGTAAATCTAACACATCAAGTATATAAATTAAAGACTGCTAAGAAGAGAATTAGTACCTTGGTCTAGAATTTCTCCGGGCTGAAAGAGATGTGGATATCTCTTCTTCATATCCTCCTTAGCTTCCCAAGTAGTTTCCTCAACAAACTAGTTTCTGCAAAGAACCTTGACTGATGCTACTTCCTTAGTCCTCAACCTGCGAACCTGACGGTCTAGAATCTGAACAGGGATCTCTTCATAAGACAAACTATCCTTGATACCAATATCTTCAGTAGGTATGATAAGTTAAAGATCTCTCATGCACTTCTTCAACATGGAAACATGAAATACCTGATGAACCGCTGCTAACTCTTGGGGTAGCTCTAACTCATAAGCTACATTACCAACCCTTTTGGATATTTTGTAAGGGCCAATATATCGGGAACTAAGCTTCCCCTTCTTAACAAATCTCATAACACCCTTCATGGGTGAAACTTTCAAGTATACCCAATCATCTACTTCAAACTCTAACTCCCTAACATCAGTGTAGGATTTCCGACGACTCTGTGTTGTTTTCAACCTCTCTTGAATGACTTTCACTTTCTCCATAGCTTGATGAACTAAGTCTGGTCCTATCAACCCTGCTTCACCAACTTCAAACCATCCAATATGAGATCTGCATCTTCTCCGATAAAGAGCTTCATAAAGAGCCATTTAGATGCTAGAGTGGTAACTATTATTGTAAGCGAACTCAATGAGAGGTATGTGATCATCTCAATTTCCGTTGAAATCAATCACACATGCCCTCAACATAAATTCTAAAGTCTGAATAGTGCGCTCTGTTTGACCATCTGCGTGAGAATAAAAAACAATACTTAAGTTGACCTTTGAACCCAAGCCTTTCTGAAAAGATTTCTAGAACTGTGCAGTAAATTATGCTCCTCTGTCTAAAATAATCGATACCAAAAACCTATGAAGTCTGACCACCTCTTGAATATACAACTTAGCATAATCTTCAGCTGAATAGGTAGTCTTTACTGGCAAAAAGTGGGCTGATTTTGTCATTCTATCAACAATCACCCAAATAGAATCATGCTGCCTACGAGACCTTGGTAAACATGTGATGAAATCCATATTGATCATCTCCCACTTCCATTCTGGAATCTCTATATTCTGAGCCATACCACCGGGCCTTTGATGCTCTACTTTAACTTATTGGCAATTTGGACACTTAGCAACAAACTCTGCAATGCCCTTCTTCATACTACTCCACCAATAAACTTCTCTCAAATCACGATACATATTTGTGGAATCCAAATAGATAGAATATCTGGAGCTATGAGCTTCCTCCATGATCCTCTCTTGGAGTTCATCCACCCTTGGTACACACAACCTACCTTGATACCTCAATACGCCATCTCCCCTTTGTTCAGAAGACAATATTTTTTGCTTATGAACATTTGCCTTTAATTCAAGAAAAATAGGATCTTGGTCTTGCTTTTGTTTTACTTCTGACACTAATGATGATTCAGCCCCATTCATCACCACTACTCTTCCTTCTGTGGAATCCATTAATCAAACTCCTAATCGTGGAAGTCTGTGCATATCTTTTGCTAACTTTTTCTTATCTTCCTCAAAATGGACGGTACTACCCATAGATAATCTATTCAAGGCATCAACAACAACATTAGACTTACTGGGTGATAAAGAATACTCATGTCATAATATTTGAGTAACTCTAATCACCTTCTCTGTTTGAGATTAAGCTCTATCTGACTAAACACATACTGAAGGCTATTGTGATCGATGAACACATCCACATGAACACCATAAAGATAATGACGACATATTTTCAAAGAAAATACTACGACAGCCAAGTCTAGATCATGGGTTGGATAATTATTCTCGTGAACTTTCAACTGTCTGGAGGCATAAGCTATAACTTTGTCATTCTGCATTAACACACAACCCAAACCAACTCTGGATGCATCATAATATATAACAAAGCCTTGTGTACCTTTTGGTAAGGTCAATACTGGGGCAGTAGTCAACCTCCTTTTCAATTCCTAAACGTTTTTCTCACAAGCTTCAGATCATTGAAACTTCACTATTTATTTAGTCAACTTGGTCAACGTGAATGAAATAGATGAGAACCCCTCTACGAACCTTCTATAATATCCAAACAACCCCAAGAAACTCCTAATATCAGTTGGAGATGTGGGTCTAGGCCAATTCTTCACTGCCTCTATTTTTTGAGTGTCAACTTTAATTCCATCACTGGAAACAATGTGGCCTAAGAATGCCACAGACTCAAGCCAAAACTCATACTTAGAGAACTTGGCATTCAACTCTCTATCCTTTAAAGTTTGGAGAACTATTCTAAGATGGCTAGCATGGTTTTCCTCTTTCCTCGAATAGTTTAGTATGTCATCAATAAACAAGATAACAAACATGTCTAAATAAGGCTTGAATACTCTATTCATAAGGTCCATGAACGTTGCAGGTGCATTGGTTAAATCGAATGACATGACCAGAAACTCATAATGACCATAACGGGTCCTGAAAGCTGTCTTTGGAATGTCACATTCCCTTACCCTCAACTGATGGTAGCCTGATCTGAGGTCTATCTCAGAGCAACATGTTGCACCCTGAAGTTGATCGAAGAGATCATCAATTCTCGGAAGATGATACTTATTCTTGATGGTAACCTTGTTCAACTGACGGCAATCTATACACATCCTAAGGGAACCATCCTTCTTCCTCACAAATAAGACCGGAGCACCCTAAGATGAGACACTTGGACGAATAAAAACCCTTATCAAGGAGATCTTTCAACTCTTCTTTTAGCTCTTTCAACTCCGCTGGAGCCATTCTATATGGCGGAATAGATATAGGACGAGTATTTGGAAGAAGGTCTATACCGAAGTCTATCTCTCTCAGGAGGAACTCGGGGTAGATCATCAGAAAAGACTTCTGCAAACTTACTCACAACAGGAACTGACTCAATAGGAGGTGTCCCAACACTAGAGTCATTAACTAGGACCAAGTGATAGACATAACCCTTGAAAACTAACTTTTTCGCCTTAAGGTATGAAATAAAATGACCCCTAGGCACTGTTGAACTACTCCTCCACTCAAAGACTGGCTCATTAGGAAATTGGAACTTGACAACTCGAGTTCTATAATCGATGGAGGCATAACATGCATGAATCCAGTCCATACCAAGAATGACATCAAAATCTACCATGTCTAACTCAACTAAATCCGCCATGGTGCTCTTGTGATTGATGGAAATGGTACAATCACGATAGACTCGCTCAGCTAAAATAGACTCCACAACAGGTGTAGAAACACAAAAGGACTCACAAAGTTTCTCAGGAAGAACAACAAAATTCATTGCAACATAAGGAGTCATAAAAGATAAACTTGCTCCTGGGTCTAGCAAAGCATACACATCAAGAGTAAAGACTTTGATCATACCAGTGACAACATCTGGCGAATCCTCTTGCTCTTGGCTACTAGTGATAGCATATAGGCGGTTTGATCCTCAGCTAGTACCTGAAGTAGCTCCTCTAGGTGTAGTCCATTCTGGTGGAGCAACTGACGAATATTGGGCTCTATTGCCCTGATTCCCATTACATTGTCGGTTCTTAGGGCACTCTTTCATGAAGTGACCCTCTTGACCACACTTGAAACAACAAGTGGAGCCATCACGACATTTAACCGAGTGGTTCCTACCACACTTAGCACATGTAGGTGCCCAATTGCCTCCTTGTGCCATACTACCCTGAGACTGTGTAGGTCTAGCTCTGAAGTGTTGTGAATTCTAACTATTGCACTCATTTTTTTTCTGGGTGCAGGTGTACTAGCAGATGATGGAGCAGGTCCCTTTTGCTTTTGTTGAAATGAAGAACGGTTGACATTACTCCTTTTCTGCCCGGACTCATTCTCTGTCTTAGCTTTCTTGTTCCTAAACTCTTCCCTATCCCTCAACTTCTCTTCCTCAACCTGCTACACATAAACCAATAACCTTGCTATATCCATGTCTCCTCTTAGCATAGCTGCCTTGCCCTATTTGCTTAACAGGCGGGACAATAACCCAACAATAAATAGACTCATCCTGCTCCTCATATTCGCAACTATCTTCGGAGCATATCGGGAAAGTTGGGTGAACTTCAAACTATACTCATGAACACTTAGTGAATCCTGCTTAAGGGCAAGGAATTCTCACACCCTGGCTTCTCTCAGTTCACAGAGAAAGAAACGCCCCAAGAACGCACTCTCGAACACAGTCCAACTCAAAACCGGTGCATCCTCAACCCTACTCTTCTTCCACTGGTCAAACCAAGTCCTACCAACACACTTCATTTGATATGCAACTAATTCCATTCGCTCAGCATCGACAACATGCATAACCTCAAACACCTTCTGCAGTTCCTCACCAAAATTTTTCGGATCCTCAGTAGTGCTTGAACCAGTGAAGCTTGGAGGATTCATCCTCAAGAACTCACGCATCCTCGAAGTATCAGCCTCAACCTGTCGATCACATCTTTGTTGCGCAATTTGGTTGGTCACAACTTGACTTAGCTTTCAGATTGCTTCCCGAAATTCAGCATTGGTGACCTCTCTCTGGGGTTGCACTTCTGGTGCATTAGGTACCTATTGCTCCTAAACGATCCTTCTAGCAAGATGACCTCAGACAACTCTTCGTGGAGGCATGATCTGAAAGACACACACAAACACGAGTTAGAAAGAGACTTTATAGAGATGAACTTAATCACACAAAATGAGTATGAAAGAAGTGAAGGAAATTTCTAAATGTTGCAGCCTTCTAATTATAGATGTGGCGCGCTTCACATTGATAACTAGAACTCTAGAGACACGACTTCATAGACTTCCTAGGACTCTACCGAAACGACTTCATAAACTTCCTAGGATTCTTGAATTCTGTGCTTTGATACCAAGTTTGTCATGCTTCGAGCCTACACCCCGGTCGGGACTGGCACTCGAGAACCATTGTTGGCCCTAAGAGAACTTTTGGCCTGGCTTACTACTCAACGGAAGACTTTACTTAACAAGATACACTCATGAAAATACTTAGAATGTTATAAATGAAACATTCACTAGCCAATAAGGCAAACTAAAGTCTCAACATAACAAAATGAAAATGTAAAGACAAATGAACTAACTAGCTGTCTATGAAGCCTCTAACAACTGAAATGGACATCGGGACAAGACCCACGACATCCTTATGAAATTACTATAAAGCAGTAAAAAAGGGTCCGCCAAAAGCAAGGAGGCTCACCAACTGAATCTGAGTTCTCAACTGGATCAACGAGGCGCTGGATGCTGATCCTGGTTACCTGTATCTGCATCATTAAAAGATGCAGGCCAAATGGCATCAGTACATTGAATGTACGAGTATGCGAGGGGAAAACAAAACGTGACATAAGCTTGAATGGAATCTGAAAAGAACATTTACCTTAGCTTTAGGGGAAAACAAAGCATGACATAAGCTTGAATGAAATCTGGAAAGAACACTTACCTTAGCTTTACTCAACTCAAATGTGAAGTAAAAACAATAATAAAAGTGCAGTTTATACAAAGCATTTAAAACAGTAGATGACAACTCAATATATTTAAGATATACAATAACAACTCAGATTTACGTATGAAGTAATATAATACTGTGGGAGTTTCTCTAACCGACAACCATCACTATGATCTACAGTGATGATACAACGTCTCACCCACGCTGCCAGAACTATCCTATACCTTGTCGTGATAAAGAACGCCTTAACTAAGTGGATCCACTAGTCTATGCTAAAAATCACTAAGGAATCATCTAAAAAGTATGACCCTTTCTTATCCACGATGGCAACATGGTTTATGGAGACTTGAGTTATTATGAACTCATTTCCATATCGGTGCTCAATACTACTCCCAAAATATACTTAGCTCATATGTTTTAATAACAAAAAATCTTTACGTGGTTTGAGATAATTACTCAAAAACTAGCTCAAAAACTCTCTTGGAAATCGGTATTTCCTTTCTTGTTTAAATGTGAAACCAATTCAACTCTTTGGAATAATTAGTTCCCATATAATCTTTTGAAGAAATGAAACTTTACTCTTAGTCTTTACTCAACTCAAAATTCAAGCCTTAAAACAAAGTTAAAACGTTTGTAAAATCTTTTGGAAAACTCTATGAACTTCTCTTGACTTGACTCATAACTTTCCTTGAATTGAATTATGGATTCAAGGCTCATGATCTCATGTTTATAGATGATTTCATGATGTTTAGACGTACCGTAGAGTGTAGAAATCAACTAGAAAAAAGTAGGTACGTTGCTAAGGAACTCAAAAGGAAAGAAGTGGGAAAATGAGGAAAACCTGGCGTCCTTGGCG
Organism: Solanum gracilifrons; assembly: GCA_029582605.1. Taxonomy (NCBI): domain Eukaryota; kingdom Viridiplantae; phylum Streptophyta; class Magnoliopsida; order Solanales; family Solanaceae; genus Solanum; species Solanum gracilifrons. Next base: position 13,714 of record JAJOOH010015391.1, on the reverse strand, counting down.
CTCTAAGTGGCGCGGGGAGCCAGAGGGTGAATTTTAGAATCTGATTTGGGGCGCTCTGGCTAGCGCGACACCCTAGAGCCCAAACTTCAGAAGCCCTTTTGGGGAGCTCTACGCGGCACACCGCCCCAACCCCCTCCCCAGGTTTTTGACAAATTTACTTGCTCGTTTTTCAACTCTAAACTTTGTAGATTCGATTGGTTCTTTTCCCAAACACTTAGATTCGACTATATCACCAATAAATGAAGGAATCGACTCAAAATCATACCTAATTTCATGAATCAAACTCAAGAAACTTCTCAACAACTCCAACAACAAGAATTTACAAGAACTTAAACAAATTTCATCAAGAACTCATAATCTTTTCTTTCAAGAACACAATTACGCTGAATTGAATCATGATTGGCGCGTGGGTGAACTAACCCAATGCTATGTGATCTCACATACCTCATAGGGATCACCCCTTGACCAAATCCTTAAGCTTAACTTCAAGAACGTGACGAATCCTTGCTTCTTCTCCTTTTTTCTCCTCTTCTTTTCTTTTTTCTAAAAACCCTAACTCAATATTGTAAAGCGTAAACTGAACCAATTCAGTTTAGCCCCCAACTAATTACCAAAAAACTAAATTAAGTAATTGGGTGGTGAAATGAGCACAATACCCTTCTAAAATCCGGATTAGACTTTCCTTATCTAAACAACCCAACTTTAAATGGGCATATCTCTCTCATAGGAACTCAAAATCAAGCAAACTCGGCGACGTTGGAAAGATAATTCAAAGATATTTCTTATGGTATCTTGTGGCACACCTAAATCATCCTGATATAGGAGTTATGGTTGTTTCAAGTTGACCCAAAACTCAAACTTAACATAGCTTAACCAATTTTCTAGATTTTTCATTCTTTCCAAAAATGACTCTTTATAATTCTAGTTCTTTTCAAATAGTGACGTCGTATAGATAGTCTTCATATATGGAGATCTTCCCTCCATAGAGTTCCTAAATTCCTCAATTTTGAAGCTAGAAATCCCCAATTGAAGTTAGAGTTTTCTTCTACGTCATGAGTTCCTTTCAATGTTGATTTATTTGATTGTTTTATGAGCTATTATGCATGAATTGGGATAATTCTATATTTTTAAGATGAATCCTCATGAACCCATGCTTAACCCATGATTTCTATATGTTGATGATTGAAAGTGAGTTTTTAACCATGAAAGGTGAACTATGGAAATATTCATGTTCTTATGAAATTGATGAAAATGTTTAAAGGATGATTTGAGAGTGAAGTATCATTATTGTTGTTGTTGTGTTGTGAACGGATATCTCATATACACATAAACGCATGAATGCGAAAGGTTTTTCCCACATAAAGGATTCTAAGGTGGAAAGGTCTTCTCACTTAAAATGAATCAAAGTTAAGGAGTTGTTCTAATTTTGAGGCAAGCGGCGATTACCCATGTCTCATGAATGTTAAGGAAGGTTAAGAATAATCAATATTCTATGGGAGTTATGCTTAGCACCGAGTGTACAAGTGACGATTACCCATGTCCCATAAAGTATGTGCCATCATAGGTTATCTAGATAGACATTATATAGTGGATCCTTATAAGCTAGAAGTTCATGGTTCTTACCTTGGCAAGTGAGGACACCTCTTGTCGGTGTGGGTAGACACCGGATTCCATGTTAATAGCTCACATGATCTTAAATATCAGTTAAAGGTAAATCTCCCATATTAATGAATCAAGATTACTTCAAGAAGTATTTTACGAATGTTTTAAAGATGTTAGCTTGCATTGACCATGTCTTTATAACTTATGTTGTTTAACTCTTTTATCTCATGTTTTAGCTTAGTCATTGCATGTCATTAAAATTTCCATTATAAGTATGATTTCATATATTTTATGCATCACTATCATACTTGGTACATTTCGTACTAAGGCATACTCTTGGCTACATTTCTTATAAAAATGTAGGGTCTGACACTTCAGATTTGCATTTATGTTGCTTGGGATCTCTTAGTAGAAGTTTGAAGATTGGTAAGTCCTCATGTTACGAGGATCAATATTTCATTTCATATTGTCTTTACTTTTCAGATTGTATGTGATGTACGGGTTACGTTCCGATCACTTCTTATGTACTAGATGGCTTTTGAGACATTGTTAGATTTCCGCTTCATTCTATAAAACTCTTTTGTGTTGATAAGTGTCTTTTAAATCTCTTGATTTCTATTATCTTGTTTATGTATGATAAGTGGCTTGTGTAGGGCCTCTCGGGGTCCTATAAGCCATGTTATACCTATGGTCTATCTTTGGTCATGACAAAGACCATGTTAGTTATAACATGGAATCTGATGTAACACTCACATCAAAAAGGGGATTCTACTTGCCGAGGTAGTCTTCGTAATATTCATTTATATGTTATTTGTGTATCGACTAGCTAGGTCATTTAAGATAATCCTATGGGGACACGTAGTTTGGGACATTGAGATTGCTTCTAGAGACTCAGTCTTTACTAACGGGAGAGCCTCCATATCAAAGTCCTCTCGGTTCTAAGTAAAATCCCAATGGAATAAGTTATATTCATATTATCATACTTGGAAAGACACAATTAAACTACCAATCCAATCACAATTAGAAAACCTTTCAAAACCATGATTTCATAATATGTGAGAAAATCTTTCACAATTTATTGATACTTATCTCATAAGCATCATTAGTTCATAAACATCATTTTCATAAAACATGCATAGCATTCATAAATCATTATTCAAAAATTCATCATTATAATCAAGTAAACGAGAACGCGTCTATATGAAATCAATTAAAAATCATGTGGTTTAATATAAACATGCATAGTAAGATTGAAATTGAACAATTCAATCATAGTCAAATAAAGCCCATGGAGATTGACATGAACCATAATTGAATTTGGGTGAAATTGGATTAGAAACTTGAGATTCTTTTGGGACCTAGTGGATGAAGGAAATCCATTGGTCAATTTCTGCATACCTTGTTAATTAAATCCCTAAGAATTTGGAGAAGAAACCTTTAAGCTTGATGAAACCCTAAGATCCTTCCTTGAAAGCTCTTGAGAGGATTTGGAGAAGCTGGCTTAGGAGTTTTGAGAGTTTTTGTGAGTGAATGAAAGGGATGGGTATTAATTTGAAGGGTAAAAATAGCTATAGGGTAGTTTATAGGGACAAAACAATATAGTTTAGGGGTTGGATAAAGAGGAAAAGACCAAAATACCCCTAATTAAAAATTGTCGGAGGACCTTACGGACCGTAGAACTTCCTATGGACCATATTGGTCAGCCGTAGGTCGAGTTACTGTGTGAAGTAACCTTAACAGACATATAGACCATGTGAGATATAACATAAAATCTGGTGTCTACCCCACACCGAAAGGGGTGTCCTTACTTGCCAAGGTAAGAACCACAACTTCTATCTTAAGTGGATCCACTAGCTAATGTCTATCCAAGAAAACCTATGGTGCACATAGTTTATGGGACACAGGTAATCGCCACTTGTCCACTAAGTGCTAAGCATAATTCCCATGGAATAGTCATCAATCATATTCATCTTATATTTAAGGGACATGAGTAATCGCCTCTTGTCTTATCATTATGGGGCAGCGGTAATCACCTCTTGTCTTATCATTCATGGAAGGCATATCAAGTGGCCAATCCAAGCTAGGTTTTACTAGAATAGCTCCTAAATCTTGATTCAAAGTTTAGTTGAGAAAGTCTTTCAACTCTAAGAATCCTTATCTGAGAAAGACCCTTTAATATTAATGTATTGAGTAGTATGTGAGAAATCCTTTCACAATAACAACTACAACATTGATGTTTCACTCTCAAAAAAATCATAAATCATTTTCATCAATTTTCATAAGAACATACATATCTTCATAAATTCATCTTTCATAGTTCAAAACTCATATTACATCTTTATAGCTTAGAAAACATGGGTTATGCAAGGGTTTATGGGGAATTTAATTTAAATAATGTAATTTCTTCAATTCATGCATAAGAAGACATAAAATAATCAATTGGATCAACATTGAAAGGAACCCATGGAAATTGAAGAAAATTCTAGTTTGATTGGGGAATCTACCTTTACAAAATTGGAGAATTTAGGAACCCTATGGAGGAAAGAGTCCCATAGGTGAAGAGTATCATACCTTAATGCCAAAATCTTGCAATTAATGGTGGATTTGGATACTTGATCTTGAAACCATAAACTTGTTCTTCTTCCTTAGAGAGAGAAATATTTTAGAGGATGAACTTGATCAACTTTTGGGATTAGGAGAATGAATTGAATTGGGTGATTTGGGGGTTTAAAATCATTATATAGGGTTTAGGGTAGAGGGTAAAACGACATATTATTGAGTTAAAACAATTAGGAAAAGACCCAAAGACCCTTTTAAAATAACTGCCATACCCCATCAACGGTTCGACCCACGGTCCTTGCATCCAACTATGGACCATCCTACAGTTCGTCGGTCAACCTACGGTCCGTACATGGCCACCGTAAGTCCCACTTTGGGCACTAAACATTTCATTAAATCTATAACTCACCTATAAGACCTACTTATGACTCGTGCATTGAATGATTGACCATCCTGGTGAACCGTAAAAGAGTACTGGGACTAGATATTTTCTAAACTTTTAATCATGCCAACCACGGTTCCAAGTATGGACCGTTGGTGGTTCTGTTAGAACTGGCACCAGATTTTTAGAAACTGCAAATTTTTCCTTCTTTTCGAATCCGAGGTGTTACAATATCTCCCCCTTGGGAACACTCATCCTCTAATGGGATTCAAGACACCATAAAGAGGGTATTAACTAAATCTAACTCCCCAACATGAATGAAACACCAAAAATGCGCATATCTGAGGAGGAAACATCAACTCCAAGCTAAAGCAATTTCATAATATCATTTCATAGGGTCCATATGCCATTCATACTCAAATGCACATAAACATGAAGAATCAATCAAGTTAACTTATTTTTCTCAAAAATCAAGTTTTTTATGAACATGCATAAATGAGGAATCATGGGAATATCTAAGCCACATGAAACCAAAAGAGTAAACCATGAGGAACAAAATACCTCAAGCTGGAGTAGGGACGAAGGGAAAGAGACGAGGATAACGGGATACAGTATCGGCCTCAGCCTCCCAAGTAGCACCATAAACTAATTGATTCCTCCAAAGAACCTTCACAAAAGCAATTTTATTCCTCAACTTCGGAACTTGCCGGTCCAAGATCTAACCGGAACTTCTTCATAAGAAAGACTATCCTTTATGCCAAGACTCTCCAATGGTACTATATATGTCGGATCACCAACACATTTCTTCAACAAGGAGACATGGAAAATCGGATGCACCGATGTCAAGCCATTGGGCAATTCAAGTTCAGAAGCAACTTTACCAATACGCCTCAAAATTTGATATGGGCCCACATAACGAGGACTAAACTTCCCTTTCTTTCCAAATCTCATTACACCCTTCGTGGGTGAAATTTTCAAGTAGCCCCAATCATTCACATCAAATTCAAGATCTCTTCTTCTAACATCGGCATATGACTTTTGTCGACTTTGAGCTATTTTAAACCTCTCTCTAATAAGACAAACTTCTCCATAGCCTCATATACCAACTTGGGACCTATCCAAGCAACTTCACCACCTTCAAACCAACCTATAGGAGATTTACACCTCCTACCATATAGAGCCTCAAATGGAGCCATAACAATGGTTGAATGACAACTTTTACTGTAAGAAAACTCAATCAAAGGCAAATGATCATCCTAATTACCCTTGAAGTCAATTACACAAGCTCTCAACATATCTTCTAGAGTTTGGATAGTACGTTCCGCTTGCCCATCGATTTGCAGATGAAAGGTGGTACTAAGCTTAACACGAGTACCAAGACCCTATTGAAAAGATTTCCAAAACTTAGAAGTGAATTTGGTACCACAATCGGAGATAATAGACAAGGGCACTCTATTCAACCTAACCATTTCTCTCAAGTACAACTTGGCGTAGTTCTCCGCTGAATAAGAAACCTTGACGGGGATAAAATGAGCCAATTTCATCATTCGATCTACTATAACCCAAATTGAGCCATGTTGCCGCCGGGTGTGGGGTAAACAACAATGAAGTTCATATTCAAATCTTCCCACGTCCCAGTAGGAATACAGATATCTTGGGACAAACCTCCCGGCTTCTGATGCTCAACTTTCACTTGTTGACAATTAGGACACTTTTCCATGAATTTTGCAATATATTTCTTCATCCCATTCCACCAATAGACCTCCCGAAAGTCACTGTACATCTTGGTGGCTCCCGGGTGAATGGAATATCGAGAACTATGGGCTTCTGATAAGGTCTGCTCTCTCAAGTCATCTACATTAGGAACACAAACGACCTTGATACCTAAGCACTGCATCTCCTTCTTGGGAGAATGTCTTGATTGAATTCTTAAGCACTACTTTCTTTAACTCAATCAAGATGGGATAAAGACCTTGCTTGGATTTCACTTCTGACATAAAGGACGACTCTGAACCATTATGGACTATAACACCACATTTTCTAGAGTCAACCAACCGAACACCCATTCAGGCCAATCTATGAACATTTCAAACCAATTCCTTCTTACTATCTTTTATATGAGCAACACTTCCCATTGTAGATCGACTAAGAGCATCTTCCACCACATTCGCTTTGTCGGGGTGATAGAGAACACTCGTAACATAATCCTTTAGTAACTCAGGCCACCTTCTTTGGCGAAGATTTAGATCAATCTTTTTAAACACATATTGCAAACTTTTGTGGTCGATAAAGACATCGGCATGAACACCATATAAGTAATGCCTCCAAATCCTTAAAGCATACACAACTGCCGCTTGTTCTAAATCATGGGTAGGATAGTTCTTTTCGTGCACCTTAAGTTGCCTTGAGGCATATGAAAATGATATTCCAATTTTGCATAAGGACACATCCTAACCCAATTCTTGAAGCATCACAATAAACAACAAACCCATCGGTTCTTTCAGGTAAAGTCAACACCGGAGTGGAAGCAAGTGTATCCTTCAATTCCTGAAACCTCTTTACACATACTTCCGACCATAAGAATTTGGCTTTCTTTTGGGTCAATGTCGTAAATAGAGATGCAATCGAAGAAACCCCTTCCACAAACCTTCTATAGTAACTGCCTAAACCCAAGAAACTTATAATATCTGAAGGGGATATAAGTCTAGTCCAACTCTTAACCGCATCCGTCTTCTTTGGATCTACCTCAATACCTTTTCCGGAAACTATGTGACCAAGACAAGCTACAAAATTTAACCAAAACTCACATTTACCTAACTTTGCAAAGAGTTGTTGGTCCTTGAGGACTTGCAACACAATTCTCAAATGATATGTATGCTCGTCTCCACTTCTTAAATAGACAAATGTATCATCAATGAACGCAATCACAAACATTTTGAGGTATTGTATAAACACCCTACTCATCAAATCCATAAATGTGGCCGGAGCATTGGTCAAGCCAAAGGACATCACCAAAAACTGATAATGATCATATTGAGTCCGAAAAGCCATTTTTAGAATGTCATCCTCTTTCACCCTCAATTGGTGATAAACTGATCGGAGGTCAATCTTAGAGATGTAACTTGCTCCTTGTAATTGATCAAACAAAAAATATATCATTGGAAGAGGATACTTATTTTTAATTGTAACCTTGTTCAAGTGACAGTAATCGATACACATGTAAAGCGAACTATCTTCTTTCAAACAAATAAAACTGGAGCACCCCATAGAAAGATACTTGGTCGGATGAAACCCTTATCTAACAAATCTTTCAATTGCTCTTTTAATTTCTAAGTTCTGCTGGAGCCATTCAGTAAGGAGGAATAGAGATAGGTTGCATATCTAGGAGAAGGTCAATACCGAAGTCTATTTCCTTTTCGGGAGGAACACCGGGTAGATCATCAAGAAACACTTCCAGAAACTCATTTACAACGGGGACCGACTCAAGTGTAGGGGTTTTGAAATCCATATCCCTCACCCTAACTAGATGGTATATGCAACCCTTAGAAATCATCTTTCTAGCTTTAAGACAAGAAACAAACCGACCTTTCGGCATAAAATTTCCCCCTTTACACTCTAGGATAGGTTTATTTGGAAAGTGAAACTTGACCACTCAGGTTCTACAATCAATAGAAGCATAACAAGAATGCTGTCAATTCATACCAAGAATAACATGAAAATCTAGCATATCAAGCTCTACATGATCAGCGTGAGTGACTCTATGGGATAAGAAATAGGACAGTTTCTAAAGACTCTTTTAGCCATAATAGCTTCACGAATAGAAGTAGAGACAGAAAATGGATCTAATAACACATTCGGAAGAATATCAAAACTCATAGCCACATTTAGCTTCACAAAAGACTAGGTATCACCGGGATTAAAAAAAGCATAAACATCAAGATGAAAGACTTTCAACATATTGGTAACCACATCGGGAGAACCCTCTTGCTTATGATGAGTCTGGAATAAATAGAATCTATTTTGCTTCTGAGCCCCACTAGAACCGGACAAAGGAATAGGTTGAGCCCATCGACTATTATCTCCTTCATTCTTAGAAACTGAGGGACAATCCCTTATCTTGTGATATGTCCTACCATAGACAAAACATGCATTAGAACCAGCTAGACATCTACCCTCATGCTTCATTCCACATTTTGCAATAGTAGACAATGAAGATCCACTACTATTCCTTCCTTGAGGTTTAGGGTTAGAAACCTTATATTTGTTGAATCTAGGAGGAGAATTAGATGATCCTTGACCGAAAAACCTTTGTCGAATCTTAGAATGACCATGTACATCAGACCTTGAATGTGAAAAGTCACCATCACCGGTCCTTGCCTTCTTTGTCTCTCTAGATCTCTCCTTAAGTTTCTCTTTTTCTATTTTTTGAGCATATATCATTAGACGAGAAATGTCCATATCATTGATGAGCGTGGCAGTACGACATTCCCTGACTACCGTCTAAAACACTCCCGAAACGAACTTATTCATCCTTGTTCTAGGATCAGCAATCATAGTAGGAGCATACCTAGACAATTGTGTGAACTTCAAATCATATTCATTCACACTTATGTCTCCTTGACGGAGGTTAATGAATTCAAGTACCTTTTCTTCCCTCATCTCAAGGGGAAAGAACCTATCAAGAAAAGCAACCTTAAACTTTTCCCAATCGATAGGACCCGCATCAACTGCCCTCCCTTCCTTCCATTGGTTGAACCAAAGTTGAGCAACACCCTTAAGGTGGTAAGTGTCCAATTCCACCTTTTCCACCGGCGTCACTCCAATGATCAACACCTTATACACTTGATCAATGAACTCTTGAGGGTCTTCCTCAACCTTAGAACCATGAAACTCCCAAGGATTCATTCTAGTGAATTCCCTCACTCTAGATGTCATCGTACCCACATTTGGGTTCACGAAACTTCCCTATTAGCTTGAGCCGTCATGGCTTGGTCCAATACTTGAAAAGCAACCCTAAACTTTGCATTAGTGACTTGCTTAGCCAAAGGGTTGACCAGAACTTGAGGAGCTTGATAAGGAGCTTCTCGTTCCATATTCTTATTTGCATTCCTCATAACGTATGTTCTTCGAGGGTCCAATTCCTGAAAATCATTGAATAGAAATTAGGAGAAATGAGACATATAGTTACACTCCATCGCATGACTTTAGAGTAAAGAAAGAAATGGAGTTTCCTAATCATCTTATAGCTTCTTGTTCATAAATATGGCATGCTTCACACTCATGAACAAGACTATAATCGACGTGGCTTAGAGACTTTCCTAGGACCTTTCTAAACCTTGTGCTCTGAATTCCAACTTTGTCACGAATCAAAGTACCCCTGATGTGACATAGCACATAGGACCCAGAAAGGCCCTACACAAGCCACGTAGCATACATCATACAAGATAATAGAGTTTAAAAGTTTAAGAGACAATTTATATCATAAAGAGTTTGTAAAAAATGAAGCGGAAGACTACATAGTCTCAAAGCCATCTATAACATCAAGAGTGATTGGGACGTAACTCATGCATCACACACAATATTTGAAAAGTAAAGACGAAAAGCAATAAAGGTTCGATCCTCGAAACATGAGGACTCACCCCTTCTCACCAACTACTAAAGTGATCACTAGACATGAGGATGCAGAATTGGAGCGTCGGACCCTACATTTTAAAAGAATGTAGGCAAGAGTATGCGTTAGTACAAAGAATGTACCAAGTATGATATCAATGAACAAGAGATAAATCATGCTAAAAGGATTTTTCATGACATGCAAAGACCAAGTTAAAACATAAGATAAGAGGTTAGAAGCATAATCCTGATCATGGTCAATGCAAGTAAAAATAGTCTTTGAACACATGTGAGATACTTCTAGAAGTAACCTTAGTTCATCATTATTGTGGGAAGTAGCCTTAACCGAAATATAGACCATGTGAGCCATAACATGGAATCTAGTGTAAACCCTACACCGAAAAGGGGTGTCCTTACTTGCCAGGGTAAGAACCATAATTTCTAGCTGTCACGACCTGATTTCTCGAGTCATGATGACACCTACTATACCCTATCAGTAGGTAAGCCAACCTATAACCCAGAATATCAAGTAATGAGCGTAAGGGCAGAAACTAGCGAAAATAATAATCTAAACAAGGACAACAAGGCGGAAACAAACCAAAATAAATATATAAAGAAATCCCTCCTAGAACTTGGAAGTCACTAGTACAGAGCTGTCTAATAAAGAGTACAAGTCCCAAAAGTGGACCACAACACCGCGTGTCTCAAAAGTAACAAGACTAGCTAAAACAAAATAAGGAGACAGAACAAACCCAAAACGCCAAGTGCTCACCCTCGTCTCCGAGTCACAGCTGCAAAAGAAGGCTGGAACTAATCACCACTGGTAACTGGTACTGGGACCTGCATCACGAAATAGATGCAGAGTGCAGCATGAGTACCAAAACATCAGGTACCCAGTAGGCATCAAAGGCCGACTAAGCAAAAGGGGTAAAAACAATGAGAAAGGATAGAATCTAGAGAGAGAGAGGTCAAAGCGGATATGAAAAGAAAGCACACGAGCATAACATAAATAAACTAAGTACAACTAAAATAAACCTAACTGGACCCCCAAGAGCCCAGAAGGTACACTCGTGAGCAAGTTTAAATAAAACCTGAACGAACCCCTATATGCCCTACAGGTACACATAATAGCTAAGTCTATTGAGAAAGAAGAAAATCGGGTTCCCAGCCCAAAGTAACCAAGATAATCTATCAGACTCCATCCAACCAATAGTGCACTCCTACCCTAGCTAGAAAGAGTGACCCCAGGGGGCACCCAACCATACAGTCCCTTCCCAGCCCAGCTAAAAAGAGGGACCTGGGGGTGAGGTAGATATCGTGAGTCATCCTACTATGCAGTCAGCTCCCAGCCCAGCTAGAAAGAACGACCTCGGGGGTGATGGTATCTCCAATAGGATCCAATTAAACAACAGCCATCGTGGACCGCCGTCCACTCTAAGAAATCACAGAAAAGGCTCCAAACCAATGCTATCTCAATCCCATGCCTCTAGTGATGCACTGAACCTTCGAGAATACGTCGGAACTGCAGAATTAGAGGGAGAAGATACAGAAGTGCAGCAAGCAGGGATAGCGCCTAATCTAAGGCTCAAACTATCAGACTCAAGTCTGCTACTCCAATCTACAAGGAGCTAAGTCATCCGAACGACGTCGGCAGAAAGTCAAGGCTATCCAGCCCACACGGGTCATAAGTCTAAGGCAATGCTAGCCTAACCTAGACTAAGGACATCATGCTTATGGTTAAGGATGAACAAAGCATACAATAGCATTTAGCACATAACATACAACTTTACTAATCGATTAACATGGTACTACACCAGAAATATGGCCAATTAATCTTAACATAAGGTATTTAATCAAAGTAAAGTAAGAAACTGGTACCCACCCCCAATTCACTCCAATCGACATGGTTTTACACAATTAAGCTCAATCTATTAGAAAGGAAGTCGTCGCCTACCTTAAGGCCAACCGCACGTGCTCCAAATAACGTTACCGGAGCTTTTCCTTCCCAAACGACCTTTGAATGTTGTTACTCTATCAAATATAGGATCACAATGTTAGTACGGTCATTTCGACACCAAAATCACAACAAACGGAGACGGGTCAATTTTAGAGTCAAAACGGGAATCGTGGGTCCCACACTGAACTGTCCGTATTTGACTCCGTCAGGAGACCCAAAATAGTACCCCAAAATTGTATTCCAAAATGGAACACAATTCGAGGTTCAAAACGTAGCAAAACCCAACATGCAAGAAAACCACACTTTAATCAACTTAAAAGAAAACATGCAGCAGTCTAAACTCGGAATTTACAAGAATTTAATGGTGATCATCACTCCTTAAACACTCCACGACGTGGCAACGATAATTCCCAACACGTGGACTTTGAATCACCCAAAACCGAGCTAAAATGAGTGAGATATGACCAAAACAAGGAGGCCAAAAAAAAAACTCGAAAATGGCCTAACAGTCAGGTTTATAACCAAATCTACCTCAAACAAAGTGAACCAGACAACTTCTGAACACTCTACAGCGAAGCCACCAAAAATACAAATCTCCAGCACTTTGAATCGCCTACTTCGGTTGAGAGATAAGGGAGATATGAGGTTTTTAAGTTTTGGAAAGGGTGCTGATTTTCTGCACTATATATCAGATTTTCAATACATTATTCGTAAACTTAAAAACTCCGACCGGGTGCTCCGAACTCGTTCGGAACCCCGTGCACGCAAACAAGATATGCAACTATACCAAATTTGATATTCCGGACTTAATGACACAGTTGAAATTTCCATATGAGGTCATCTTGATAAAAAGTGGGTCACACACTCAACCGTCATTTTAAGTCAAAAACCACTAAAGGGCTCGGAAAAATATCGGAAACCTCGGGACACGAACGAATGGTCAATCTAGACCAAACTTGACATTTCGAAGCTAACCGTGCTAACGAAATTGTCATACAAGAGCGTTTACTCAGAATGTTGACTAAAGTCAAACTTAGGCTTAAACTTAAAGTTAAAACGCATAATCGCACCGACCTACACTGAAAATCTCGGGAGTCATGTCGACCATGCTTCTAACCTAAAATGACCCTTTCGGAGCTGATGGAATCGTTAGAATTGGATTCCGATGTCATCTTCTTGAAATTTTGATTGAAAATGATCGTTCAAGGTTCATAAATTCCAAAAACACTAAAACTCGCACAATAACCAAATGAACGACCAGGTGACCGAACTGTCAGTCCCAGTAAGTCATAAATGACTTGGGGTTGCTACAGGAACGCTCTAAACGACACACAGAAGGCAAAACATAGAAATGACTAGGAGGGTCATTACACTAGCTTAAGTGGATCCACTAGATAATGTACATCCAATACAACCTATGGTGCGCATAGTGTCACGACCCAAGCCTAGGGCCTAGACGTGACAGGGCGAATGAGGAACCCGAAGGAACCCCAAACAAGCCTCTCAAACTTGTCATCACACTTCATCGGTCGCGGAAGTACATTCAACATTAATTAATGGGAAATAGGGACTAAGGGCAAACCATTTCAAAATGACATCATAGA
>JAJOOH010015390.1:0-34130 GCA_029582605.1 Solanum gracilifrons | reverse complement strand
TATATATATATATATATATATATATATATATATATATAGAGAGAGAGAGAGAGAGAGAGAGAGGGAGAGAAGTTATTTATCCATTAAGTTAGAATTGAGGTGCTATTATTTTAGTGTAATTAGGGGATATTAAGTTGATGTACGTAGATCTTATGGTAGAAGGTAGAAAATAATTCATTGGTTAATGTGACTTAGATTATGATTGAACTAGGAAAGGAGTTTATGATTTAAGTCATTAATGAGAGTATAGGGTGGTTAGGGATTGATAGGTCTAGGATTTACTTTGTGATTTTGAAAAGAAACTAATTGATGCTTATAGAGCTATGAATATAGTTTAAAAGTTTGTATGTGTAGTGGTGATGTGCGAAAGAAGGATATGTTAAATGTATGAAATTAGATAGGTTGTATGATTAAAATTGACTACAGTCAGTAAGAGATTTTGGTGGACTAGCATTTCTCAATTTATTTATTTATTTAGTAGCTGCTAAGCTAGGGTAGTATGCAAAGTTGTATTGCTAGACACTAAGTTTGAAATGTGAATGGTCATCCATAGTGGATATAAATGATATTTTAGGGATTAGTGATGCAAGTTTTATGAAATTGATCCAGTAGACTTGAAATAGCATATGTAAGAATTTAATACTATGAATTTTCAATAAGTGTGATGGTGCAAGTATGATGTAGATGTGAACCGTAGGTGAGACAATGAATGGTGACTAAGTAAATAGATAAAAGAGATCTTTAAGAGTGAGGAAGATAGAACTGAACCCGAGGTAATATGTGGTTCACGATATTCTAAGATTATTTAGATTTATGTATTTCTAGTTGATATGCTTAAGTATCTAAGTGGGGGAGAAGACTAATTATAGTATGTTTTATATGGTGTTATTAAGAGTTGAATCGGTTATTTAGAGATAGATGGTGTTATGACTCTTAGTTAAGCTTTAATCTCTACTGATTCAGAGGGATATGAACTTAGAGGTGTGATGTTAGTAGAATAGCAAGAAAGATTAGATTATGAGGTACTAGGAAAATTGGTTATGTTTTCTACTAAGAGTATAAGCTATATGATAATTAGTATAAAAGCTAGAAAAGTTAAGAATGGTATCTTTAAAATGAAAATTGTATAATGAAGCTAGTATCTTGAAAATATAGGTTGTCCGAGTAAGTTAAGTGTTCATGTGTATATTGTTGCCTAGTTTAGACTATATGAAATAAGCTCACAAACTTATCGACCTTGATCTAAGGGGGACATGATAGGGAGAAATACCACATCAAGTCTTATGAATCAGATTGTGATGCATTTCAGAATGTGTTATGATGAGATAGCAAATCATTTCTACTCTGGAGTATTCGTCAAGTTTCAACCATTATGATACTCTACTCATCTCTTGCATCTTAACATTGTGCTCGTGACCCATACTCATGCACCTCATGTAGATTTCTACTCATGCTCAAATTCTATAATAGAAAGAAATATCTTTAGAACAAAGTGACCCTCATATTACTCTGTGAACCTATGACTTCTAGATCTATGATATGCAACTCACAATACATGTACCCATAATTTCTCAATATGCTCAATCCTATGTACTCATGATACATTCTTGGTGAATATTAAAATCACAATACATTAAGTATGTTTTTAGTACACATTTCTTAAACAGCTTGTGCCTATGATATTATTGTTCTAGACCCTACATGTGTTCACCCATAGTAATGTTAGATAGTTGTAACATGTTCTACGCTTAGAATGCCTCTCTATGTATGCGTTATGCTTCAATTACATGATATACTCGTGCCTATTACACTTATCTCTTCAAGCTCCCCATTTATGAGTGGCAAAGTCATGATAAGTATAAGTTATGCTTTAACAGTATCTCTCTTATTCTAGATTCTCATACTTAAGTCCTTTAGTGACCCTTTCTATTTTGAAATAGTGGTGTTGATAACTGTTGAATGGTGGTTTTAGATAAGAAGGTAGTTGTCTCTTATTGAGAAGATCGGGGTATGATTATTTTATCTAAGGTTTTAAAAGTGGAGGGAGAGAAAAGATCTATTGTATGAAATAGTTAGATGAAAAGTCTTGGTATGTCTCTTGTTAGTAATCCTTGGAAATTTTAGCTTCTAAGGACGTTAGGAAAGCTAGAGACTATTAGATAAGTTGGTTACCTTGAAGACCATGAAGTAGTTATAGTGATAGGCTTGAATATTGTGCTGATAACATATGTATAAATGAATTATGCACTATCAGCTTCTTGATTTGAACTCGAGGTTAATTGGATGATGTGGAAAGAAAAAGTTGCATTATTGGGATACAATTTCCTATAGAAATATAGGGTTAATATGTTCATCTTACGTGCAACACATTAGGAGTTTAGGTTAGGCTTGCTTAAATCATAGTAGAATTATTCTTACGTCGTGCCCATGGTACCCACATCTCATATCAAGTAGCTTCACATAGTGTATGGCTGTTGTTCAAATCATTATCGTTCATACTTTACGAATCTATGTCAGTGTCTCACATGAATCATGCATATGATTATAAGAGTTCATTTTCAAGTCTTACAGAGTCCAATGGAGGCTAAGTCCACCACCTTGTTTATGTTGCTCCGGCCTATGCTAGTTCTTATGCTCTTAGCTCGTGCTTCTAAATTCCTTATTGTTGATTGCTAGACCCCTATTGTAGGTAAATTCAGTTTATACTATTATATAAAGCTCAAATAGTCCAAATAAAAAAAATTCACTCTATTCACAAGTCTATTCTAGCTTTGATCTTCATTCGAGGACGGATGATCCCAAGGGAGAGATATTGTAACACCTCGCAACTCTACTCTTAGAATCTAAATTGTTCGTCGTAAGTATATAAACTTGAACCGAGTGATGTCCTAATTGTTCATGTATTTTAAGGTTCCTTACCAAATTTAGAAAGAGTATTGGAAGTGATTTAAGGTCATTAGGGACCTCTAACAACAAGCCAAATTCAAAGTATTTCTATCGGCCAAGTTTTCGCATGAGTCCATATAAGGGTCAACTTCAAATGATCATATCTCTTAGAATATGAAGCGTTAAGTGAACAATAACTTATCAAATTAAAGATCTATGAGTCTTCTTTCCAACACCGCCAATTTTGCATTAATCCAAATTTTGAGTAAAAAGTTATGACTAATTTACTAGAGATGCTCTATCCTGGTAGCAACTCTGCAATGGCTCTGAGTTACGGAGTGAATACGAACCTCACTGTCCGCTGGAATAAAATCCCAACTTCCAGCTCTATTTATTTATTTTTTTAAGGATATTTTTTTCCTAAAAACCACCAGGGAGTCATCTAAATAGCCCTAAACGCGTAGAAATCAGTTTTTTCATAATTAAATCCTCTCTTTCACTCCTAAAATTCTACGCTGCAAAACTTCAAGAAACATCAAGACTAGGGTTCAACTTTCAAGATTCTCCATCAAACTTCCCTACTAAGGTATGTAAGGCTTCAATGAGAGTAATCCATTCACTCTTATGCTTAAAAAATATTTGATTCTCAATAATTTCACAAGATTATTAGAAGTAAAGGTAGGGCTTTATGAAATTATGATCTTTCTTCAATAAGCTATGTTTTTCATTGTTTCACTTTGATTTTGAAACCTTATGGCTGATTTAGTATGATTTTTGTGGACATTCAAACCCTTATGAATTTTAAGCATGCTATGAATTATAACCTAAATACATGTTATTTTAAGATATGACTTTTGAGCTTGGCCTCATATATGATTCAAGATGATAAGTGGTTTTCATCCCTTTGAACATTTATGAATATATGTTGTTTTGGGAGGACTATTTAGTACCAAAAGGATGCGGGTTTAGAAAATCCAAGTCCCATAATTACGCACCATTGTAGAATTATGTTTCGCTACTTTGTCGGTTAACCTTCTGGCTCTGGGAGGCTTAGATTACTGGATCGACAGAAATATGATATGGTCTTATGCTATGGAAAGGTATAGGGCAACCCTCCCAACAGGAATAGCTATTGGACATTAGAGCTCACGTGTATGTCGGTTATAAGAAACTCCCAATTATGCAAATTTCATGACATGTTTTAAGTCTAAATGGTTCATTTTAAGTATGCTATTTTATGTATATGATTATTAAGAACTATTGATAAGACTCAACTATATGTATATATACCTTTGAAAAGAGATTTTTTATAATACTTGGTCATGAACTCCAACTATTTTCTCTTTAGTTCTTTCACTATGCATATGATTTTGGCAACCTTATTTTACTATCCTCGTTATGAAATTTTACGATTATGCTATTATCCCTTACTCACTCAGTACATTCCACGTGGCACATACTTTTCTCTGCGTTGCATCCTTTTATGATGTAGATCCAGTACCCGTACTCAGACTCGCGGCTAGTGAAGTTGCAGCAGTTCCAACCAGCAAATGGTGAGTCCTCCTCATTCGGGGACTTCCTAGATTAGTCGCTAGTCAAAGTTTAGTAGTTTCTTGGTTATTTGTCTTGAGGTAACATGGGGACATGTCCCTGTAAACTTATTTCCTTCGGTTTAAATGTTTGAGGCTTATTTCAGACATTAGTTGTTCAGTCATCGTTGATTTGTTGATTTCCTTACTAAGACTTATTAAGCATATGTTTCAGCTTCCACATTAGTTTCATATGATATTCTTTGATATGTTAT
Organism: Solanum gracilifrons; assembly: GCA_029582605.1. Lineage (NCBI taxonomy): Eukaryota > Viridiplantae > Streptophyta > Magnoliopsida > Solanales > Solanaceae > Solanum > Solanum gracilifrons. The sequence goes on along the minus strand of JAJOOH010015390.1, from coordinate 29,440 downwards.
GCCAAGGATTATCTTGGGGCGACTTATGGTTCCGATCTTTGCTGGGGTGTAGATTCGGGTCGTGATAAATTTATATATTTCTAGATCTCATGGTGGCTTCGATGACCCACACATGATTTAGTTAATGTTCTTTATGAATTACTAAAATTAACTGAGTTTACTGCAAGTTATGTTGATATGGAGATTACCGATTGAGGGTTTATTTAAACAGATATATACTTGGTTCATTTTTTAAATTTCTTGACTGCTATTATGCTAGTAGTGTAGTTGTCTATATTGCAAGTGTCAGCTCAAGATAAAGTGTGGCAACATATGTATATCCTAAAATGTGGTTTTTGGTATTAATCCAATTAAATTGTGACATAATACAACATTTAACACTAATATATAGTCCTACTACATGTCTAAGTACAAAATTATGGTCTAATACAACAACCGTCATCAATTCTATCAATTATTTTTTACAAATACTATCATACAACTAGTTCATCATACAATGACTAAGTAATTTCTTATGATACTTAAATAACACCCTTGTAAATTGTTGTTCAAGTGTTATAACATATTTTTATTGCATAATTATGGTCCAAAATACTAAAATATGGTCCAATGTGACATTTTTCATTACTAAATTGCTTAATTTATCGATTAACTCATCCATCAAATGTCATATGTGGCAACATAGGTACGTTCTGTTGGATAATATGTTGAATTTTGCAACAAAAATTGCAACAGATACGTCGTATATGACAACATATGAATATCCTAAAATGTGGTTTTTGGTATTAATTCAATTAAATTGTGATCTAATACAACATTTAACACTAATATATAGTCCTACAACATGTTTAAGTACAAAATTATGGTCTAATACAACAACCTTCATCAATTCTATCAATTATTTTTACAAACACTATCATACCTCTAGTTCATTATACAATGACAAAGTAGTTTCATATGATAGTTATATAACACCCTTGTAAATCATTGTTCGAAGTGTTATAGCATATTTTTATTGAGTAATTATGGTCAAAAGTACTAAAATATGGTCCAATCTGACATTTTTCTTTGCTAAATTTTTATCGATTAACCTATCCATCAAATGCCATTAGTGGCAACATATGTACGTTCTGTTGGATAATATGTTGAATTTTGTAACAAAAATTGCAACAGATACGTCATATGTGGCAACATATGTATATCCTAAAACGTGGTTTTTGGTATTAATTCAATTTAGTTGTGACATAATACAACATTTAACACTAATATACAGTCCTACAACATGTCTAAGTACAAAATTATGGTCTAATTCAACAACCTTCATCAATTCTAAAAATTATTTTTACAAATACTATCATACCACTAGTTCACCATACAATGACTAAGTAATTCCATATGATAGTTATATAACACCCTTGTAAATCGTTGTTCGAAGTTTTATAACAACTTTTATTGCGTAATTATGGTCCAAAGTACTAAAATATTGTCCAATTTGATATTTTTCATTGCTAAATTGCTTAATTTATCGATTAACCCATCCATCAAATGTCATATGTGGCAACATATATACGATCTGTTGGATAATATATTAAATTTTGCAACAGATACGTCATATGTGGCAACATAAGTGTATTCTAAAATGTGGTTTTTGATATTAATTCAATAAAATTGTGACCTAATATAATATTTAACACTAATATATAGTCCTACAACATGTCTAAGTACAAAATTATGGTCTAATTCAACAACCTTCATCAATTGTATCAATTAATTTACAAATACTATCATACCACTAGTTCATCATACAATGACTAAGTAATTCCATATGATAGTTATATAACACCCTTATAAATCGTTGTTCAAAGTATTATAAAATCTTTTTATTGCGTAATTATGGTCCAAAGTACTAAAATATGGTTCAATTTGACATTTTTCATTGCTAAATTGCTTAATTTATCGATTAACGCATCCATCAAATGTCATTTGTGGCAACATATGTACGTTCTGTTGGATAATATATTGAATTTTGCAACAAAAATTGCAATAGATACGTCATATGTGGCAACCTATGTATATCCTAAAATGTAATTTTTGGTATTAATTCAATTAAATTGTGACCTAATACAACATTTAACACTAATATATAGTCCTACAACATGTCTAAGTACAAAATTATGGTCTAATACAACAACCTTTATCAATTATATCAATTATTTTTACAAATACTATCATACCACTAGTTCATCATACAATGACTAAGTAATTCCATATGATAGTTATATAACACCCTTGTAAATCGTTGTTCGAAGTGTTATAGCATCTTTTTATTGCGTAATTATGGTCCAAAGTACTAAAATATAGTCCAATTTGACATTTTTATTGCTAAATTGCTTAATTTATCGATTAACCCATCCATCAAATGTCATATGTGGCAACATATGTACATTCTTTTGGATAAAACACGTAAGTACTTTATAAAAGTCATAGGCCCAACCTCTAAAACTGGCCCAATCGGCCCGTTATTTTATTTCTAGAAGGGATATATATAAATTAGGGTTTTCATTTTCATTTCAAGAATAGGGTTTTCATTTTCTTCCTCGCCGCTTCATTGTCTCTCTCTTCGTATGGATCTCGGATCTCGGATCTCTAGAGTGCATGGGATATAATGATGTTACTTATTTCATCAGTCTTTTTTGTTCTTTGTATTTCAACACGCAACTAATTGATTGGGGTTTGGTTAAACCAAATCAATAAATAAACATAGTTTTGCACTTTAGTTCCAACATTTTTACTTGTTTTTAACATAAGATAACACCCATGTGTTGCTACATATGAGTCAAATGTTGCAACATTTGAGGCATAAATTGCTACAGATGACTCATTTGTTGCTATAGATGCCTCAAATGTTACAACATATTACCCTTATGTAGCAACATTTGACCATATGAGGCATATGTTGCTACAGATGACCCAAACACTACATATAAGTCAAATGTAGCAACATTTGAGGCATATGTTGCTACAGATAACCCATGTGTTGCTACATATGAGTGACATATGTTGCTACAGATGACTCATGTGTTGCTTCATATGAGTCAAATGTTGCAACATTTGAGGCATATGTTGCTACAGATGACCCATCTGTTATTATATATGAGTCAAATGTTGCAACATTTGAGGCAAATGTTGCTACATATGACTCATGTGTTTCTACAATGCAAATGACTCATTTGTTGCTACAATGCAAATGACTCATTTGCTGCTACAGATCACCCTTATGTAGCAACATTTGACCATGTAGTGGATATATAGAGTTAAAAGGGAATTGGTTGAAGCAACATAACATATAACATCACAGATAAAATGAAACATTGTCATTAATTACAAACACATTGTCAAGGCTCCAAATTCTTATCTACTAACCAAGCAACCCAATTCCATTGCAATCGACCAACTGTATTGTCACAGAACAAGGTGTTGGGAGGTTGAATTAGTGTGTTAGTAATCAAATGCTCAATAAATGCAAGCGAATATGACCCGCACGCGACACTGGTGATATTTTTTACCATGAGTTTCAATCGACCTTCAAATTCACATGGTTCATTGAGGAGTTTATCTAACAAATGCTTCATTATTTCACTTTGCCTTAACAAGATTGACAGCAAGTCGAACACAAGTTGTATGAATGTCAAAACGCATCATGTTCCGTACACGTTAGGTTGCAATCATAAACATTCATGCGACACTCGTGCAAGAGGATCTCAAGAGTCACAAAATGAGTATTGTTCATGTTCGTGACTGCCAGAATTCTTTTTGCACCAATCCAATCGATGCCTCCAGGCTATGGTATAATGCCCCTGACGTAGTCAATTATATCGACATTCCATACAAACTCATTAAGTAATTGTGTAAAGCTTTTGCCACCAACTCTTGTTGCCTCCTCGTTGATATTGTCATACCTTTGTTTGAAGTTGGTATAGAAGTTGAAATCCATGATTCTATCCGTGGAATCATAGTGCTAAGGGCATCTCAACTGCCTCTCCCGCATGAGGCTGAGAATTTCATCAATTTACTGAAATAACAATTAATATTAAAGAGTAAAGAAGAGTAATGATTGAAAAGATAAAACAAACAAACAAACATTATAAATTGAAGGTTAGTAGAGAAAAATTACCTAGTCTTCCCACCAAACGATTGTACTACCTTTTTATTTTATTTTTAATTTCGACAGTATAATGTTGCAACATACGACAATTCAAAAATTGTCATATGTTGCCACATATCTCCTTTCTGTTGGGGCACATGCACATAATTCTGTGGTTTTTTTTACAACAAAGAGGTTATATATGTCTCCACATATGACCTTCCTGTTCGAGAACATGAAGATAATTATGTGATTTTTTTACAACAAAGACTATATATGCTCCAACAAAATAAAAATAATAATAATCATTAATATTATCAGCAAAAATAACACTTCATCAGTTGTTTTTTTACAACTTATCAACAAAAAAGGTCAATGGTATACATAACCATCAAAACTAAATCTAATCAATGGTAGTAACCATAACATTTTCATCTGGACGTACGAATAATAAAATATTCATGTTGCTGCTCACATCCTTCACATCAACAAGAAGAGCATTTGATGTTAGATGAGGAAGCAACACTAGCAAAAGATTGAGCTGTTGCGACAGATATTTATCAACAAGGTAAATAAAAAAAAGTTTGAGAGTTTACAACTGATTATAAAATAATAAGGGTAACAATTTATACTTATGTTGACACAAATGAACATTCTGTTGCCACATATGTACCTTTTGTTGACACAGATGAATCTTCTGCTGACACAGATGATCATTATGTTGCTCTAACACATAGGTGACATGTTCCAACATATGATAACTATGTTGGAATATGTACCAACATATCATCAATATGTTGCAACATATGTCACAAGATGAACAAAATGTTGGACAACTGAACAAAACTAAAATTCTACAATCATATGAACAGAATGATCACAAAAAGAAGAACAAAAGCAACAAAAATGACTCTTCACTGAACAACAACAAAAATGACTCTTCACATATACATTTCCTAAAAATTAGGGTTTTTTTGGGTTTGTCGATTTTCTTTCAAAAACAAAAATAATATGTACCATTGCACCATTATTCAATTTTCACATCTATAGAGCGATATCTTGTTCATTAATTCAAGAAAAGAACTTAGTATCAAGAGTGTGTTGTTCGAAATTGTAAAATCTTTCAAGAAAATGACTTACCTGTTTTAAATCGAACACGACCTTCACTTCAGAAAGAGAGAGAGAGTAACGACCGGAGATGAGGAGGAAGATAATGGGGGAGAATGATCGAATTTTCTAAGGAAGAAGAAGAAGAGAAGAACGTTGGAGAGAAGAAGAAGAGAGGAAATTCTATTTTCTGTTAATATTTCTTTTTAAATAGAAAGTTTAAAATGTAGTGATTTTTTGAATTTTATAAAAGATTAGAAATTTTTGAAAATGTTAATTTGGTCCCAAAGTAACTTAATTACCTTTTTAAGTGGATTTGACCATTTTTTGGTCAAAGTGTCACAAAAAACCAAAGACTTGTGTACCTTTCATTTAATTTTCTCGTGTGACATTTAGCTTACAGTAATAGTGCGCTTTGTGTTATTTGGTCTTAACTAATCAGTTAGATGAAATTGTCCCATAAGAGAAAAGACTAGGTGGGTCCATAATGACATTATAAAGTAGTAAGTTGTGTTGAGGTGAGAAAGCTTGTTGATGGTCCATCTCCATGGCAAATTTCAATTTTCATCGAAAGAGAAACAAAATGGAAAGCGCAGGTGTCATCCTGTCTTTTTCTCTTTCCTCCGAACTCTTCGCAAGCCCCTTTTCTCTCCTCCACCTGTTCTCTTCTCCCCATATATTATATTTCCATTTCAATCAAATTCTGCTATTTTATCACTGCAGAAATCATTACTTTCCCCTCTATTTCTCGTGTCTGATGAGTTTATATATATATATATATATATATATATTATGGCCATTACATTGATTTACCTTTTCGTCTTCTTCCACGTTTGCTTTTTCTTTGTTTCAGCATCACTTTCTGATTTTTCAATTCTTGATTACAATTTCGATTCCGATCCATTCAAAGCCGACTATGCACCCCCATCACCACCACCACCCTCTCCACCACCCCACCCTCCCTCACTCACATGCCATGAATTGCAAGGTATTGGCTCACTCAACACAACATGTCAGCTCAATTACAACGTCAATTTCACACGTGATGTGTACCTTGAAGGAACAGGAAATTTGTTTATTCTTCAAGGGGTTCTTCTCCGTTGCCAGGTTCCTTCTTGTTCCATTACCATTAACATAACCGGAGACCTTAAGCTTAAGGCTAATGCCAGAATTTTAGCTGGCTCGGTGTATATAGTGGCAGGAAATGCGAGTTTCATTAGTAGGTCCCTCATAAATGTAACGGGATTAGCCGGTGACCCACCGGAGCAATCAACCGGAACACCTAAGGATTATCAGGGTGGTGGTGGAGGCCATGGGGGTAGAGGGGCCAGCTGTGTTATGGATAATAAGAAGCTCCCAGAAGACGTTTGGGGAGGAGATACTTATTCTTGGAAGTCATTGGAGCAACCTTTCAGCTATGGAAGTAAAGGGCAGAGTACTAATAAGGAGGATAATTATGGAGGTAATGGGGGTGGGAAGATCTGGTTGGACGTCAACGACGTTTTCAATGCTTGCGGAACTCTTTTGGCTGATGGAGGGGATGCTGGAATCAAAGGAGGTGGTGGCTCTGGTGGCAGTATTTACATCAAGTCCAAGAAAATGTAATATAATACAAACTTCTCTTGTTCTTTGTTGAGTATACTATTTTTCATTTAACGTCTATATATGCTGTGACATTACAAAAGATTTCTACACTACTAGTGCAGTTTGACTGTAGCATGTCACTTCTGAAGTTTTGCTGGTTACCAGCCAGTACCTCTTTATATAGGGAACTGGTTGGGTTTAGCTTTTAACTAACCATACAATGTACAATTTTCTTCACTTATACTTCGCCTTACACTTTACAGGCCAACTATGTTTGTCTGAAGATGGTATGCATGTTTTCCCATCATAAATATTGTCCCTCTGTCTTCTTTGACAATTGATTCTTGTTCTAGTGATAGAGACTTTTATTGCCAACCGTAGAGTTGGGAGGTTGAGTTATGTAGAGGGGAAGTTAAAACATTGTTAATCCTCTTGGAGGGGTAATCCCTATTTTAAACACAGAGTTGCTGGTTGAAGAATCAATTACACTAGTAGGAATATAAGCCTAAACATCTCTTATTGAGTTTCAATTTAAGGGGGTCATGCTTCCTTCATTAAATTAGAGTTTTTCTGAAGAGGTGTGGAAGGTATGAGGGAATACAACTTGTTTTCCTAGGAGAGGTGGGGAAAAACTTTATCCCCTTTTTCGACCTAGAAACTGAAAAGGAATTCTAATTAGAGAAAAAGAAGAAGAAACTACAGGAGACCCTATCTTATTAAATGGAAATGATGAGTTGAGCAAATAGAAATGCCAAATCATTGTAGATTTCATAGCAGAATTCTCTGTTGAAAGTTCCTCACATACTTTGGATTGGAGGCTTATAGCTCAATTTTACTGGGACAGTCTATTGCCTGTTATATTTATCATTTCTGGATATACTCGAACTTAGCACCAGACCTGACAAAATCCACATGATTGCATGGTGTATCTGTTTAAGTATATGAAACCAAAAGCTAAAGTTGATGTCATGCAAATAAATATGAAGAGATGAAAACATTTTCTGAGTTTCTAATAAGCCAAAGGAACAAATCTCTAGGAGATATATCTTTACACAAAGTAACCATTACCGGGTGGTTGGTGTGAACATATTGTTGTCTTTTCCATTAGTGACTGTGGTCAATATCTTTGTATATCTTCGCTTTATTAGATTGATGGGAGATACCCCAATGTAGAAAGTATCTTAGCCTCTTTTGCCAAAAGCCAAGTGAAGCAGTTAACTGCCCCGAGGCTACCCCCTTGACGTAACATGGGACCTAGGATCACGAGTGACCCCAAGCTAACCCTGTATCTAGCATATATCAAGCATACTGAGAATAACTGAATAAAACATGTACTATGCGGAAGCTAAACAATAGATAACTGGAAAATGGGGAATACCCATCTAGTCTGAATGTATAAAACATACTACAAGTTTAATAACACTGAAAGATCAAACTTAACAAGTCAAGCCGATACTACTACTATGTATGAAAAAGCCTCTAACTTAGTTGAGTTGTTGGGACATGCCCCAGCTAACTCTAACAAAACTGAAAACTGAATAAGAAGACTAAAATGAAAGCATGTCTGTTGTCCTCAGAATATGAGGACTCACCACTGAAGCTGCTGAGTGCGGACCGAGAATCGATCTAAGCGCGATCTGGATGCTGAGTACCTGAACCTACATCATAAAAGGATGTAGCGTAGAGTATGCGTTAGTACTTTGAATGTACTGAGCATGCAGGATATAGATACTAAGCTGAACAAACATATATATAAGCTGAAACACGGCATAACTGAGAAATACTGTAAACTAAGCAAGAATATACATACTGAAAACATAACTGAAAAGCTGAACTGAATGCAATGACCAAGTACTAATCATGAACAAGACATGCTAAACTGAATTCTGAAGTATATACTGAAAACCGGTCAAATGCACTAAGAGTCTGACTATGGGAGCTACTATTAACCGATATAAAACCACGTGAGCTAAACATGGAGTTCGATGCATATGCCCCATCGAGAGGACCCAATATACCTTGCTAGGGGTATAAAGACATGACTGATGTGATCACTAATTTTATGCCCAAAAGAGGGGACTTATACTGTTACGGGGGCACGTAGTTCTGGGACTATGAGGGTACGCTGAAACCTAGTCCAACTCAGTGCTAAGTCTACTCCCAACTGAATATGTATATGACACAAATGTAACTGGAATACTGAATAACTCAAAATATTGACATGCAATCTGTGAATGCAACATTTATGTACGGATAATGTGACATTCGAAATCTGGGGCATGATTAACTGTTTAACTGACCTAGCAAGTATAATCCATGAACTAAGAGAATTTATACAAACTAGGGTTCTGAGTTTCATACAAGGAACTAAACAACGTTTCCAAGAAACATGCTATGTCGATTTAGGATACTACCACAGCTAAATCACAGTATATATCTAAGGTTTTATAAACCCTAAGTCTAATAAGATATGGAGAATCAAGGAACTGGCTAAATTCTAGGGACCTAGTGGATGAAAGTAACTCACTAGTGAAATCCCACATACTTGGTAACGAAATCTACGGAGAAATCCTTCGATTTCGGGGCTGAAACTTGAAGCAAACCTTTTGACTGTTCTTGGGAAAACTGGCGCCTCTTTCTTTTCTATTCGCTCTAAGTTTGGATGATTTTTTGTGAATAAAGGTTTTGGTTAGGTTCTGACTAGATTATTAGGCTTAAGCTGAGTAAAACGACGTAGTTTAGGTATTAAACGATGTAGTTTAATGCCCAATGCATAGGACCTTAAAAGCTGACGAGGCCCTTCCACAGAGCCACTGACGGCCTGTCAAAGGGACCACAACCCGTCAAGTGGGTTGTGGTTCTTGGCCAGGGTCTACTGGTTCTGGGAGGTCCATCCACGAGCCTTACCACGGACCGTGTGAAGGACCACGGACCGTGAAGGTCACCGTGGTTCTTTACTTGGGCTGGGGGTCTACTGGATCAGGACGACAGACCCATCCACGGCCCGTCATCAAGACCACGGCCCGTGGAGGGCTCCGTGGTTTGATGCCTGAATCGTGGTGGCTCTGCCTCACATCCACGAGCCTTCCCACGGCCCATGAAGGGTCCCGTGGTCCAGCACACTTCTGGGTGGGTGTGAACCACGAGCATGTCGACGGATCGTGGTTCCTTTCACTGTCCGTGAACCCTTCCGTGGTTCACCAAAATTTCGTTCAGGACTGTTAGGTGCTGAGGTGTTACATTAACTTTGTAAGGAATCTTTGGCTTCCAAATCATCTTCCTTGACACAGGAAAACCTAAGTAAAAGGGGTGATCAATTAGTCGCTGAGTGTTTTCTATGCGGGGAACAAACTGAGATAATCAACCATCTTTTTTTGCATTGCAAGTGGACAGACCAACTATGGAAGATGTTTATATGCCTAAAAGGGATCAGATGGGTTAAACCTGGAAGCATAGCGTGTGTCCTAAGATGCTGGAACAAGGATGGTACGTAAGAAGGAGGAGAAATGGAAGATTTTCCCGGCTTGTATTTGGTGGTCAGTCCGGATCGAGAGGAACAAGAGGTGTTTTGAAGGAGTACAAAGCTATAGGGATGGCAATAGGGTGGTGTGGGGCGGGGTGAGCTTAATCCACATAATTTTTAATCCACCCCGCCCTGCATAACAACTTTTTTCATTTTCAACCCCCCCCTACCCCGCCCAGCATGAACCCACTCTGCATAACTTTTTTAATATTTTCTTTTTCTAGTTAAGTTTGATAATAAAAATAAAATTCACAAAAATAAATTCATTTTTTCATTAATTTAACAGGATAGTGACTTAAAATTTTATTTTTTAGAGGTCAATTGAAAACATGTAAGAAATTTTATTATTTTTTATTGAACCATTTTCATTTACTATCTAGTAGTTTTAAAGAAATTATATTAATATATAATGCTCTATCACTCTTATAACATGTAAGAAGTTAAAATTAGTTTGAACCCACATGAAATGACATATTCCCGCAACCCGCCCCGCCCCACATTAATTTTAAAAAAACCCACTTCAACCCGCCCCGCACAATCTTAAACCCGTCCCGCCCTGCCCCATTGCCAAAGCAGCTTACAGATTCTTAATATGAATTGTTTAAGCCTATTTTTATTTTTGGTGTGAGCAAAAACTATTGGCTCAAACAGAAGATATTTTTGATGTTTTAGGCTTTTTGCAAGGATGCATGTTTGCTAAAGCAGTGGTTAAGTGAAACAAAGCGCTTAACCTGTTCCACAGCAACTTTCAAGGTATAAACAAAACAGACCTTAAGAGATTCTTTAACAATACTGATAAATATACTAATAAAAAACACTGATAAGCATATCTCAACAGTTAAAGCTTTGGATGAGGTGTTTTAAAAAACTTATCATGAATTTTTGGTCATTCTTGACCTCCGGATATTGACATACTAAGGGGTCTATAAAGATTTAAAAACCACTTCATCCAAACTCTTAATGTGTTGGAAAAAATGCTCTAACTATTTCACATAATATTTTTTTTGACTTTCGAGAAATTCATCTGGAGCCAACTTTTTGGGCCAACCATAACTTTTGGAACTCAGAGGTGGTGGGCCCGGCCTTCTACCCTTTTCCACTTTATTAAAGTTGGTAGAGTCTTAAGTTTGATTTCATGCCAGCCAAAAACAGAATATGTCCACATGTTTCGCCAAAGAAAATATTTAGGCTGACAGGTGAGAGGCATATTTAAGACTTGATTAGATAACTAGTCCCTAACAATTTAATTTATATGAGGCAGTTTGCAAGAATTCAACAAAGCAAAAATCATTATCTAGTGATTATATGAGTGCCTTCTTATTGTACTTTTAGAAAATCAGAATATAGTGTCCACAGTAAACTTTTCTACTTTCAGTCTATCTAATACACTGATTGCCTGATTAAGAGGGTATTTGAATTGGATTTTTAAAAAGGCTTATAAGATAAAAGCTAAGAGCCATAAGTTAGGATTACCCAACTTTTAGCTTCTTTTTTTTCATGCTTTTTGGGCCTAAAAATAAGCCAATCCAAACACCCTCTAAAATTCTAGTGTGGATTGTCATTCTTTTATGACTAGTCTCCCTATATGCTACATTTTGGTATTGTTTAAGTTATGCTATCCGATGAGTGAGGACATATCTCTTTGAGGTAGTATCATGTGTTCAAAGTTGACTTTCTTTCTAAGCAGGATAGGAGGTGGCAAAATAAGTGCTTCTGGGGGCAATGGATTCGCTGGAGGAGGTGGTGGAAGAGTTTCTGTTGAAGTTTTTAGCAGGCATGACGACTCAGAGTTCTTTGTTCATGGTATGACTAATAAAAAATAGAGTTTATACTTCTCTGTCATTGATTCATAAGTCGTGTTTTCTGAGAATATTGCTTTGTATGAAAGCCATCTTTGGTTTGAGGATAGGGTTTTAAGTATTATAATATTGTGGAATCTTCAACTGAATATAAGGTTGTAGAGCATTAATAATATTTCAAAGCTGCAACATTTTTGTCAAATCAATTATGCTTCAACTGAATATACAGTAGTAGAGCATTAATAATATTTTGCCAGCTTCGATTTGTTTATCAAATCAATCATGCAGAGAGATGCAGAAGTCATGCATATCTCCTAGAGGACCAAATATGAATGTGACGGAAGACTGCATAAATCGAGGTTTTAAGTCTTTGCTAAATGGATGTAGAAGCAAACTGCCCACCCATTTTGGATGGTAAGGATTTCCAACTTGTTGCAAGTCTTTGCTAAAGAGTGTAAAAGCAAATTGCCTGCCCATGTTGGAGGGTAAGGATTTTCGGTAATCGAAATGCAATCTTAGAGCCACACTCTATCTACTCATCTGCCTACCCGAGGTATAGAGATTTCCTGTCACTTTAGACCAGTCCAGTGTTTAACACTTGATGCACTTTGAAAGTTAGCAGCAAATTTTCTTCAAGAGTCCAGCCTTCTAGAATCCTTTCCTTCTCCTGATGCTGAACCACAAAATAGCTCTTCCCAATGTGTTTTCTACTTGTCAATACTTGGAAATTCCCTCTTTTTTTTAAATAAGCTAAATGGAATTGCTTTGAATTACTAGGATAAGTGTGTATCATAAGCTAAAATTTAATCACTGATCATTTGTTATTATTTTTCAAATCTTAGCACGACCAAATCAGGAAATTCCCACTAATAAGCATTTACACTATGGTAGGACCTCCTTAGGAGGTATAAGGTTTTCATTAGGTTCTCCAAGCACAAATACCTTTGTTTAAGAAAACATTTTTGGTGTATGAAGTCTAATTTTGAGGATCTACATATGTGAACCTCCTTTTTGTGTCAATTTTGGGGACTATGTGAGGGCCTGTTTTCTGTTCTCTTATTCTAGTTTCTCTTTCTCCCTCTAGCATAGATTAGAGCTTTTATTTCAGGGAAAATGGCCAGATCTACCCCTTTACTTTAAAGCATTATCTACATTTAACTTCTGTCTGAAATATAAGAGAAAAATATTAGTGAATTGTGTATCTACATTATTACATTGAGACCCAATTTATAGACACTACATTACTCTTTTTCCAACTAGGACACTATGCTACAATCATTTTTCAAGTAGGATTCTATATACTATTCTTGTTCCTACTCCTATTCTTACACTCCTCAAGCTGGTGCATACAAGTCATATGTACCGAGCTAGTTACAGGTGTGATTAATACGAGGACCAGTGAGAGACTTGGTGAAGATATCTGCAAGAAAATTGGTAAGGATTGCTTTGGACATCTGGGCGACCTCAGTTGAAAAGGAACAATTGAAAAAATATCGGAAACTTGTAAAAAATATATGAGTTGTCTCAAAATCATGAGATGAGTAGATTGTGAACAAAAAAGACACCAAAAAACTGGCTAGAACAGGCTCATGCCGGCGCGTGGTCAGATCTCGTCAAAGGTGATGATCTCCTGGGAGACGCGTGGGAGGTTGATTCAACGGCGCCGGTAAAGTAGAAAATATGAGCATTTCAGAAAGTTGCAATCCCAAGAGGTATATCTTTCAAATATAGTGCTGCCAATCTTTCTACGTTCACAGGGAAGATCTTCAAATATCTTCTTATCCTTTCCATATATCCCAGTACTTGTGAGAAAACCACAACTTTACTCTTTTTGTTATACATCAATCAGAACCTTCACCATTTGTACATGACTAGTCACTTGAATACTCGAAATTCACCAGAGTTATTTATTTGTGCAGAGTAGTTGAGACATGCATTGCATCGTTTATAGATTCGACAGACAACTTCATCATATCTATTCTAAGACTAATCTCAACTCCATTACTACATAGATAATTTAATCAAAATTATGATCAAATCTCTCTTGAAACTCGTGTCAGTCTCATTAAACATTTCTGACCTCTCTCTGATGAATCTACCTATTCTCTCTCTTCTCCAGTCTCGAAAATTCCTACCGTGAGAGATTATCAAAGGGAAGAGTAGCTTAAACCTAGATTATGGCAATGAGAAATGCCTTTGATTTCCCTTACAGGTGGAAATGGAGAGACAAACATTCTTCGTGATTGGCACCAAGTCCGTCAAACTGGTGGACTTGTGGAAAGGAACGAAGATTTACTAGAAGAATCAAAGCCGATGAGGATAATATAAGGTGGTTTTGTGAGGTTGATGAAAGCAACTGAGGGGAAGGGAAATCTGGGTGGAAGATGGGGAAGGACGGTACAATCTTATGTGTATACTTACCAAAGCTTCAAAAGATTTGGAAGATATGCAAGGCTAGATTCTTGGTTGGGAAATATTAGGGGTTAGTAATAATCCAGGAGCGGATAAATGAGTGGAATGGATGGATATAACAGTAACACTACTGAATTTTGTGGAGAGAGTCGGAAAACAGTGCAGTGTAGAAGACAAAGTCATTCATTGAAGTAACAGAAGTGAAATAGTGTCTGGATATTGAAGTGAAACTGGTCAAAAATAAAGAAGAAAAAGAGGAAGAGATAGAGGTGGAAATTGATTCAATAGACAAAAGGATGGAGAACTTGAGCATATGTCTGGTCGGAGCCTTAAACAAGCTTAATCCCAATAACTGGCATACACTACATGATTGGTTTTAAAGATTGTGTAAGGTAGTGACACAAATCAAGGTCCGTTAAATACAGGATGGTCGTTTTCTGTTTGAGTTCCCGTCCAAGCATGAGGCAGAAAAATAATTAAGGCAAGGGAGTGTCGGTACTGAATGGGAGAAGATTAATCCTGAAATGGTCGTCACAGATGACAAACATAGTCGAAGAAGTGCAAGAACCAATGGATGATTGTAGAGGGAATGCCATTGCATGTGTAGTCCGAATCTATCTTCTGAACCATTAGAGTCAGACTTGGGGGTGATGAAGAAACAAAAAGGTTGGTATATTTAAATAGGCTCAAGTATGTGTAAGCAAACCAATGGTGATACACCAAGAAAATTGGGTATCGTCGTCAATGGGTGGAAATACAATGTGAAAATCAAGAAAAGACGAGTCGACGAGGATTGAAAAGGCTCAAAGGACAGTTCCCCGCAAGGGGGTGTTCATCAGCGACAGAGTAGTGAACCATTGTGCCAGAAACTTCGGTCAAGGGGTAATAGGCGTATTGACTCAAAGGTACACGTGGAGGAAGAGATTTGAAATTTGTAAAAAACTAAACTGCATACTAGCCAACAGCTGGTTCAAAGACGGACATAGGAACGGTTCAAGAGAATAAGTGAACTGAGCCACAGATGACAGAAGTGCCCTAGATTGAGTCTGGATTGAAAAAAGAAGGCTCCACATAGAAGAGACCCAATATAGGGAAAGTTTTAAAGATGGGGGAACGGAGAGTTCAGAGATTACAGAACCTGAGCCCAGAGCAACCAGCAAAAAGAAGAATAATCAACTGAAATAAAAAAAGTCACACTGTAGTCTGAATTCTGATAGTAACAAGGGGGAAGAAGTGCAAAGCAATAATTCATTGAAGATGAAGATTTTGAGTTGGAATAATAGGGCGTTGAACAAACCAACAAGAGGAGGGACATTAAAATGTTAGTACCGCGATATTCTGCACTTTCAAGAGACAATGATTAGGGATTTTTCGAACTCCTTAGTGAGGCAAATATGGGAAATAGATGGGCTTCTTGGGCAGAAATCAAAGCAGAAGGAAGCAAGGGAGGAAAAGTGATATTATGTGACAAAGGCAGTAGAGAATGGCTGATAAACAACAGGGTATCTTTTCCATGTTGTGTTTGCTCAAAAGTTTGATAGAAAATCTCAGGTTGTATTTCACAAGTATGCCCTAGTTAAAACTCAAACCCCGGGGCCGATGGCTTCAGTTTGACTTTTTACCAAAAAACTTGGAGCATTATTTTGTTTTTTGAGCATTATCAAAGAGGACTTAATCAGAGATATGAACTACTTTTAACAAACCTACAAGTTTTTCAGAGCTTGCAATGCCTCTTCATATGGCCTTGGTTCCAAGAAAAAAAAAGGTGCTGAAGGCTAATACACCTCAGACCAATAGTCTTGTTAGAAGTGTGTATAAAATTATGTACATACTTCTAGTTGAGAAGTTGAAAAGAGTGATGTGGAATTTGGTTTCTGCGCAGCAATCTGCATTGAAGGAAGGCAAATTACAAATGAATCCCTCATGCCATGAGGTGCTGGATTGGAGGTTTACAAGGGGAACCAGGTGTTTTATGTAAACTAGATGTGGAGAAGGCAGACAACCATGTCAATTCGGTGATTCTTATTTAGCACATTGCAACAAATGGATATTGGAGAACTTCATTAAAAAGCAGATGGGTTTCTGAGAAAGGTGGCTGTGCTGGATAAAATTCTGTGTCACAACAATTAGAAATCCCATTTTAGTTAATGGACAACCAGTGGGATTTTTTTCCTGCACAAAGTGGGTTTGAGGGCTGAGGCAAGACGATCCTATGTCACATTTTCTCTTCATCCTGGTTATGGAAGCTATCAATAGAAGATAGAGAAAGCCATCCAATATCAGTGGATTAAGGGCTTTATGTAGGGTCAAAACAGGGGACACAATCACTGTTCCCCACCTTTTTTTCCTTATGATAGATTGATATTCTATGGTGCTGAGCGAAGTTAGATGAGATACATTAAGTTGCTACTCATTATTTTTGATACAAAATCTGGATTACTCATTAATCTTTACAAATCAGTCATCCATCCAGTAAATGTAGTAAAAAATGAGTTGGGGCTGGCAGAAATATTGGGATGCAGCATTTGTACTTCCCTATCATATATCTTGGATTGCCATTGATACATTAAGTTGCTACTCATTATTTTTGATACAAAATCTGGATTACTCATTAATCTTTACAAATCAGTCATCCATCCAGTAAATGTAGTAAAAAATGTGTTGGGGCCGGCAGAAATATTGGGATGCAGCATTTGTACTTCCCTATCATATATCTTGGATTGCCATTGTGAGACAGATATATAAAATCACGTCAGTGTGGCAGGGAATAATTGAGAAATTTAAGAAGAAACTGGCTACATTGCAGTCACAATACTTATTTTTGGGCGGGGAATAACTTTTGACTAATAGTGTGTTGGACAACATTTCATCCTATTTTTCCCAATTCCAGGAAAGGTACTTCCTCGTCTGGACAAAATAAGGAGGAGGTTTTCCTTGGGAGGGCATAGTTCTCTAACATAAGTTTCATTTGGTTAAGAATTATTTTGCCCAAGGAAAGGGGAGGTATAGCGATCAGGGACTTAATACTTCACAATAAAAGTTAATTGATGGAGTGGCTGTGGAGATATAGTAACTATGAGGAGGCCTTGTGGAGGAGAGTAGTGCCAGATAAAACATTGCGCAGAGGGTTGTTGACACTCTAAAATAACAGCAGTCCCACATGATGTGAGTCTATGGAAACATATAAGCAAGCTATGGGATGATTTTAATGACAAAGTGAAAATACAGGTAGATAATGAAGAAAATACCTTATTTTGGCTAGACAGATGGAATAGAAACAGGGTTTTGAAAGAAGAATCTCAGGTAGTGTCTGGTTTTGTTAATGATCCTAAAGCGTCAGTAAAGCAGCTCCGGGAGAAAAACTCCTGGAACATTAGTTTCAGGAGATAATGCCATGACTGGGAAATTTAAGAGATACTGGAATTTATGGCCAAAATTCAAGACATTCAGGTGCAACAACAAGAAAAGGATAGACCGATATGGGGGTCAAAGGCCAGGGTACCTTCACAGGCAAGGAGTTGTATGAGCAAATGGCCAGCAGAGGCAATATCATGGAAGATTGCAAGATTGGCTTATGAAGCTGATGTGGAGAACCAAATCATCTACCAAGGTAGCATCGTTCAGCTGGTTGGCAGTTCAAGGACCCTACCTAACATGAAGCATTAAAGAAATGGAGAATAGTTTCGTGCAGCAGGTGTTACGTGTTTAAAGAAGATAGCGAGAGTATAGACCATTTATTTATATTCTGTACAGTAGCCAGGAATATGGGGGATCTGTTCAGCAGTATTTATGTATAAGTTGGGCAATGCCAAGGAGTGTGAAGGAAGTTAGTCATTTGGAATGGCTTCAGAGTTGGAAAATCCACCAGATGCATCAGGAAGATGATACCTCAGCGTATTATTTGGAGCAAATAGAATGGAAGAAAGAAGAGATGCTTTGAAGGAACTTCAACTCCCATGCACACACTAAAATGTAGATGCTTACTTTCATTCTCGAAAAAAATCTAGACACTTAATCCTTTTGCTTCGAGTAACTCTTCTGATGTTATTTCTCATTAGAACTTTGTTAGCTCCTCGAGCTGCTAGGAAAAGATATTCTGTACTAGTTGTGCTATATTTTTTAAATCATTTGCATCCACTGGATATTGATTTAATGGAATTTTATTTAACCTTATAATAAAAAAGTTGAGAACTTTATCTTGGTTCTGCTCGACCTAAAATGATAATTTGTACATCACATCTGGAATTTTGTGGATCATGGTATCTTTGTTTCCCTATCCATGATGGCTGTATTTGAATATGTCGTATTGTGGGTAGGGTCTCACTGTGTCAGTGCTTTTCCTTTTTGTTGTTTGACAGGGGGAAGTAGTTTTGGCTGTCCCACAAATGCAGGTGCTGCAGGGACGTTCTATGATGCTGTTCCTCGAAGACTCATTGTTAACAATCACAACTTGTCAACAGATACTGATACGCTTCTCTTCGAGTTTCCTAATCACCCTCTCTGGACAAACATTTATATTCAAGATCATGCACGAACTACTGTTCCTCTACTTTGGAGTCGTCTACAGGTCATTCATATCTTTTGTTCTTGTGAATAAGTGCTTCTACTTACAACATAAGGATGTTTTGCCTCTATGTCAGAACGAATTTGGGATTTGACAGATGTCAAAGCAGTGAATTGACTGCCCATTGACCATATCTAGACTTTTTCTTCATTTAAAACTTTTGAGTGACTTGGGCATGTTGTGGTGTTGTTTTAGTAGCCAATCCCTAAGGAAACAATGTATGTGTAAAAATCAATTGAATGAAATATTGGCTCTAAACGGAGTTGTTAAATAGATAAAACCAAATAAAGACACCCAAAAAGTGCGTTCATTTCTTCCTAGCTCAGTTTTTCAACCCCATTGGGAAGAATGGGTATGAATATCTAGAAGTTGTATAAACACTAGTGTCACAACTTCCCTATTCTTTTTGTGTCCTTTAGCACTTCCTTTTGTATTTTTTTCTTGGATGACCGTGCTGTCTTTTGTCTTTCTTACTGCTATTTCCTTTTTATGCCTTTCTGGTTTGTTAGGTACATATTATGGTCCAGGAAGGGAAACCTAAGTTCGTAATTTGAAAATTGAATATGATATCTTAGTTTCTAGTTGGCTTCCTTCTACCACCATGCATTTAGATTTGAGTGTTAATCTTAGTTGGTGGTATTTGAAGTTGATATGCTACTTGTCATTTAGGTTCGAGGACAACTTAGTTTATCACATGGTGCCATTTTGTCCTTTGGGCTTGTACGTTATGCTTTATCAGAATTTGAATTGCTGGCTGAAGAGCTCTTGATGAGTGACTCAGTAATTAAGGCAAGTATGTTCTCTAGTGTTTTACCCTCTTCTTTTTATTCCAGTAAAAAAAAGAGGCACACCCCAAATTTTCTTTTTAATTGTTCTTTCTCTTTTCAATTTATTTCTAGAACATATTTGTTGGTGTTATATTTAATAGATTACAAATTTCTAGATCTATGGGTCGTTACGAATGTCTGTCAAAATCCAGTTGATGTTGAACTCAAAGATGCTTATAGATGGTGATGGTGATGCAATTGTTGCAACATCTTTACTTGAAATGAGCAATTTAGTGGTGCTAAAGGTAACTCATTCCTTTAGCCTACTCTTATCATTTTGGTTATATTTTCTTTGTTTGTTACCTATCAAAACATATTGGCTTTAGGGATCCTCTGTGATACAATCAAACGCAAATTTGGGAGTTCATGGACAAGGTTCACTGAACTTAACTGGACCTGGAGATATTATTGAAGCACAACATTTGGTTTTGTCCTTGTTCTACAACATAAATGTAAGGTTCTTTGTCTACTTAATGCTTGTACCTTTTAAGTGCAACATCTGCCTTTTCTTCTTCTGCCAAACATAAGTTTATACTATCCTCATCTAAATCTTCTGAACCAGTATTCATTCAGATCTTGCTATTCAACTTGCTCTGAAACCAGATGAATATCAGGATATTTCACAACTTAATCGTTGGGTGTTCCATACCAACTGAATTGTTCTAATATAAAACTCATTGAACTGTATTTACCATTTTAGCGGTTAGTGAAACTATTTGTACCATACTAGGTAAGAAAAGAAACATCTATAATGTTCTTTGTGCGGCTTGAAGCAGGGATTGAAGCTATTCTGCATCTTGAGTTGTCTTTTCAGAAATGTTTCTGTTTCAATGATGAAAGAAACAAGTCCACTTATACGGGATTTGCAAGCTTAGGCAGTCCCCTAATAAAGGAAGAGGGCCGCAAAAGATTACGATGAGTGTAAAAAGAGTACAACTATGATGAATGATTGATAAAGAGTATTCATAGAGCTGACTCGAACTAATTTAGAATTGCTGAATAATTGATGTCACAACCCAAATTACTCCCTAGCCGTGATGCTACCCGATTATCTCAAGACAGGCGAACCTAGTAATAATTAACCAAAACCAATACACGTGGAAGCATTGATTAAGTCTTAACATATGAAATACCATAAAAGACAATGAATCTGATACAAGTGCGGAAGCTATAAATCCCAAAGCATAATACTTAATATCTCCAAGACCAGGTGTCGCATTGTCACGAGAATAACTAGAAGAAAGTACAAGAGTCAACTAATTCAGAGTTCCAATAGATAAGAAATAACAATAAGATAAGGGACGTAGTGGCCACTATCGCCACAAAGCTGGAACTCACGAGCTGCGCTGAAACTGGGATTAAAAAATGAACAGAAGTGCAACAAGTGTAGTGTGAGTACGAATGTCAACGTGTACCCAGTAAGTCTCATTGACCGTTCTCAAAAGGGTAGCGGCGAGAGTTACTTTGAGAAAAAATAATCAAAACTTACCTTTACATGTGCAATACATAACAAATATAAAGGAAAAAGAGCAATAGGAGAAATAGAAGCATGTACTTGACAATTATCAACAATTAAGATAAGAAATTGTCACAGTTCAAGTCAACCAAGTAGGCAGATTCAACACAACTAATGAATTAAAGCAAGGAAATAATCAAGAAAAGGAGTAAAGGTAGGATCTTTATCACATAATTCCTCTTCTCAATTTCATTGGCCAACTCATTTCACAACCCAGTGTGCACACAGCAAGGGAGGTACCAAGTCACTGACTCATGAGGGATGGATTCATATCTACACACGCACATGATCATTTATATGATCTCACGAACTCTATGGTCCTTTTTTTCTTTTTGATAAAGTAAGAGATGGTATAAATGACATCAAGAAGATGCAGGTTAGATAGTTACAGAAGTTGTGAAATTGTAAGCTCATTTACAAGTGTCCTATGCAGTGAGTAAAGAGCTTACAAAGTCCAAAAGATTGACATTAGAGTCTTAGACTCTTAGACTCTTAGGGGGCTAACCTATCCCAACTATATAAAGTTAAAAGACAATTGGTCTTAAGTTGGGGGATTGAAGTTGATATCCATCAAAGTACCTTTTGTTTAAATGTCCTTCCACACACACCAAAAAATACAAGTAGGGATCATTTTATGAACTTGTCTGATGAATTTATCAACTTTCCAAGAGTTCCAACAAATGTAAGCATCCTTTAAACTAGCAGAGGCATGACCCAACTCAAACCAAAAATAGCAAAAAAACAAATTCCAAAATTCAGCAGTCACTGGGCAATGAAGAAATGGATGCTGTTAGTCTCATAAGCTTATTGGCACATGAAGCATCTATGGACTGTTGTCATACCCCTTTTCCTGCGGTTGTCCTGAGTGAGACTGGCCTCATGAAGAACTATCCAGATGAAACATAGGACCTTGGGAGGGGCTTTGGTCCTCCAAATGACGGACTCTATGGTCCTCACATGTTACCTTCTCAATCTGGCTCAATAGTCCCACATCTCTATACCAACTCATACTATACAGTCCACACAATATTAAACACCACACTCACACGATCCCAACAACATCTGAACATCAGACTCACAGGGTCCACAATGTTCATATCAGAGCTCCACAACAATAACATATCAGAAATAAGGAGCACATAAATAGATAATATTACAAAGGCATATCAATGCTCAAAAAGAGAATTTCAATAGATTCTGAGATAGCACATGATTTTTTGGCATATAATAAGTCTAAATTCATCAGAAGACATAAATATTATGCTTAGTTCATCAAAACACAGATGAAGGATGCGAGGCTGAAATCTAGCATTTCAAGTATATTCCATTTTACACCTGATAGTCGTATATAAGCTCGTCACAACATGTGTATGCTATTCCCACACAACTCTCAATTAGCACGTAAGTTGGGGAAAATTCCCTATCAAAGTCTTAACTTACCACAAGAGAGCTTTCAACCTTTTTTGACCGCGTCCAAACAACTCAACACTAGCCAAAAAATAATTACAAACTTTTAAACAAAGCTAAAGGACGGATAACCATAATTTAATATGCGGTCTAGGTCAAAGTCAACCCAATAGTTAAACCTGAGCCCCAAGTATTTCTGAATATACTATCTATATTCCTACTCATATATAGAATTTTGATATATGAGTAGGACTATATATGAGTAGGAATATAGATAGTAGGACCAGAAATACCTGTTAAGGCTAAAAGTCTAAAACATGATGTATTTTCGATGATGGGGTTGGATGGGGACACAAATTCTACCTTTGTGGGGGAGTGTGTACTCAAGTTCTATTAAACAGACACTTTGTACTCTGTTATGGCTTGATCTTCTAGTTTCAGACATCGTGTAAAGGGCTTATGTCTTCACGTGAACTCAGGTTTTTAGATTTGTAAGCTAGTCTGAGATTCTTTGCCTTAATCTTTCGTCTTTGGCTGATGCTACTTTTGAATTTAACTTGCTTATGAAACTTGAAATCCTAATACAGCATAAGTAATGATCTGTGAGCATGCTAATGACAGTATTTCTCTGTTTATGTGTGAAGGTCGGTCCTGGGTCTATTTTGCGTGGTCCCCTTGAAAATGCAGGTGTTAATCACACGTAAGGCACAACTTTCTACAGCTAGTTTTTTTTTTGCTGGACTCATTATTGTTTTCAGCAAGATATTATTCGCAATTGCAGGAAAACAAGACTTTTTTGTGGACAGGCGAATTGCCCAATTGAATTGATATACCCCCCTGAGGACTGCAACGTGAATAGCTCACTATCTTTTACTCTTCAGGTATTTTTGCTAATCAAATTCATCACTCAAGGGTGATATCTTTCATGTTTATGCCTATATCTGTTTAAGTAGCTTTTGGCATTGACTGCTGTTCTGTATTCCAGATGATTTGAACAAAATTGATCTGTTTTATTCGTGTAGGTCTGTCGTGTTGAAGATGTTTTGGTTGAGGGCTTCTTAGAAGGGTCTGTTGTTCATTTCCATTTGGTTAGAACAGTTATTGTAAAATCTACAGGATCAATAAGTGCCTCTGGGCTAGGTATGCCTTTTCTCATTTTCCTTCCCTTGTTTGTTATCTTTTCCCTTCTTTTAAGTTTTCATGTTTCTGTTGAACAAGAAAATCTTTTTGTATGTACATGGAGCTTAAAAGAATACAATTTTCTATCAATTACCTTTACACTCTTGTAGTCCAGATTCAGAGCTAAATGATGTTTTTTGATATGAAGGTTGCACCGGAGGGTTGGGCAGTGGTGTGCTCTTGCCTAATGGCCTAAGCAGTGGTGCCGGACATGGTGGAAAGGGTGGTGATGCATTTTATAATGGCAGCTATATCAGGGGTGGTATTTCATATGGTGACACAGGTTTGCCTTGTGAACTCGGTAGCGGAAGTGGAAACCATAGTTTGCCTAGTTCAACTGCTGGTGGTGGCATAATTGGTTAGTGTTTAGAATTTTTTTCATTAATCTCTTTGTTTCTTGACTTACGTTATCCTCTGGTTTTTATGGCTATACCACCCAAACTAACCTGCAGAAAATAATCTCAATATAACTGCCTAAAGTAATTGAATGCTGTTTGAGTTTTTCTGGTAGGTTTTTGTAAAGTCACACGCATAGAACATATTTTTTTTATCCACAGTGGCAGACTACATTTTTTACCATCCTGGATCTTCTTGGGCTTTTGTTGTTTAATGTTATATTGAAATTTGCTATCAGAGATTTACGGCTGAGAAAGCCTATTCCAATGAGCTGATGAACTCCTTGAGAAGAGATGCTTGTTGCAGTTTACATTAAAGGGCAAGCTTACACGTAAACAAATCTTGCAGTTGAGGAATGGTCATACAACAGCAACAACAACAACATACCCAGTGTTATCCCACAAGGTGGGGATTTGGGAGGTAGAGTTTGTGTAGACCTTACTCCTACCTTGTACAGATAGAGAGATTGTTTCCGATAGACCCTCAACTCAAATAAAGCCTGTCAAACAGTTTGAAAAGGGGATGCAGATTCTCACCCGGAATAACCTTGCAGTCCTTTCACTGGGTATGTTGTTGTAATAACCTTGCAGTCCTTAAAAAGAAGGCCTCTATCACCCTTCCTAAGAAGTAAGTATCAGTCTGAGTCTTATCCACCAGGCTACAGAAGGTAACTAAATGGTTCTCCTTCTTCAGGAAACTCAAATTTGCTACCACCAACTCAAAAGCTTTAGCAAAATTTAAAAATGTGAACCCTCCTTCGTTTCAATCCCCAAAACCAAAACTTAATTGCATTGTATCATACTGTAATATTTTGATACCAACGACAGACTATGTTTTGGGCCTAATTCAAGGTTCTCCTCCCACTTTTGCTTTCTGGAAGCCAGGAAAATATGAAACTGACCACTCTCACTGATCAAATTCCTTATTCCGGGACGGCCAAAACGTCCCATTTACAGAGTCAAATGATCCCCGGAGCAGGTAAACCCCCCTATTTTGCCAATTTTCGTGTGCTATTGTCCATGGATTTTATGGTGATCCAGAATTCCGACCACATCATCATAGCCCCTACAGGTTGTCCCGATGAGATCATTGAAATCCCCTCCTACAAATAGCTTCTCAGTGGGTGGAATACTTCTCACAAACTCGTCCAAATCCTCCCAAAAATGCTTCTTGACCTCCTCGTCAAGCCGCTTGTGGTGTGTATGCTAATAATGCTCAATGTCAACCTTCCCACAACTAACTTAATCAACATAATCCTATCATTAACCCTCCCGACCTCTACCACTTACTCCTTAAGATCCCTGTCAACCAAAATGAATACTCCATTCTTATTCCTCACCTCTCACAGAGTACCACGCCTTAAATCCTTCCACATCCCAAGCCTCAGTACCTACCCTGCTACCCATTTGGGTTTCCTAGACACAAGCTATATTAATCTTCCTCTTCCTAAGGATCTTTACTAACTCTATGGATTTCCCCGTTAGTGACCTTATGTTCCACAACCCTAATCTCAGCCTAGATGCTCCCTAAACACACTTACCACCCTTGACCCTCACCTCTATCCCCAACCGACAACATGACCTTGGTCTATTATCACAAATCAAAGCCACTAAAGTAGATGAAACTAATCAAGGAAATTATAAATGCAATAAGGGACCACAGGCCAGAATCAACAAGAAAATACAAGTAAGCAGGCAAGCAAATTGTCATAACCCAATTTAAGACCGTGACCGGCACTAAGGGGGAGAATCCCAAAGCAAGCCTTAATAGAAATTTACAGAAAACCGGGCAGAGTTTCCTTTGCTTTTGGGGCTATCCAATTTTTCCATGTCTCAAAAACCAGCAACACAACTACAATACCCCTAAATCAGGAGATACTATCCATCTATATCTAATCGACATGCAATGATACCATTTCATCTCCAGAATACAAAATAAAGTTCAAAACTAGTCACATGATTGCAAAACGAAGGAATAGTCATGACTCTAATAAAGGAAATGACAATGGAGCGACTCTAAGAGTTTCAAAGAAAATGAACCATAGCAATTCAATAAATCTGTTGCCACGCGAAGCAATGTGGAGCTCACCAGATACTACCAATTAACACTCTGTAGATAATGAAACCCTTGCACATCGTCTGAGTTCTCTGTTAAAACATATAGCGAGGAGTGAGACGCTAGCTCAGTGTGTAATAACACTTAACCACAACCGTTTTAATGAGGGACAAGTAAGAAAATATGCTAGTGTGATAATCAAAATCATAAAGTAAATGCCTTTTAGAAAACAATAACAATAATCAATCTTGTCTGTGTCATGTATGCAAAATTTCAATTTAACAATTTAGAAATAAACTCAATAAACACTTCAATATCAAATCTTATATTTGGGAGGTTTCCAAGAATGAATCATGTAATCGGTGTGGCTCTTCTCTTTAAGAAATAACCAATTACAGTGGACCCCTCATAAAGGAGTCAAATATTCATATCAGTAGATCCCTAATCGAGGGAAATCGGTAACTGTATGCTAGTTAAAAACAAGGTACACCTGGTCTAACGAACCCGCCGTTAACCATGGGATTCATCAAGGTCTACTCCCATTTATACTTCTCTTTATAACCGGTAGAAACATTTTCCAAAATAGTACAAGACACTCAAGTTCTTATCAAATCATATTATGTAAAACTTAAACCAAAAACATATGTCAAGATACATACTTTTCAAGTAAATAACAAACTTTTTCAATAATGGTAAATCACATTTCAATTAACAATAAACAAGTCTTATAAAAGTGAGAACATCTCACATAACCGTTTCAATATCATATTAAGTAAAAGGCTTGTCACACATGCAAGTTCAAAACATTCGGTAACACATTCACTTAATAAATTATGAGAGTTATAAAATTCAAATTGTGGTAAGATTACTACTGACAGTACTCATGTTGAAATACCAAACTCTTCACTCGAGTAATCCGTACGACTTTTCTTCGATCAATCTATAATCACATCATATAAATTTTGTGTTAAAACCTTTTATTTAGGCTAACTCAAAACTAAAAAGACATCCAACCTTCAAGGTTCATTCTTTACTCTCAATTAAGAGGTTGTATTTCTCATCAACTTTCGAAATTCTCCAATCTAGTAAACGAGTCATAATTTTGGCTACCCACATTTTAGCTTTGCTTAAAAATTATCATCTTGCAGACTACCCAGTCTTTTGAGATTGGTAACTGTTTCTATTTCTTTAAATCAGTACATGGGTTGTACTGAAACCATATTTACATAATGAACTCTAAAGGCACTGTCCCTATAATGAGTCTAAATCATCATTGATAGACACAGTGTCATTAGAGTAGATCTGATTACACCAAAAACACAATTAGAATACAACCCAATTTTACTTGCTGCATATTACTCTCCCTATTCTCAAAAACTCTAAGATTTCTCTCTTTCTAGACAGTCCACCAAATAGTAGCAGGAATGATTCTCCAGTTGCTTCTGTTCTTTGCTTGTAATCCTGCTTCTTCCCAACTGTATAAGGCCTCTGCAATTCTACCAGGCATGACCCATGAGATGTTTTTGCGCCTTAGGAATAGACTCCACAATTGGCCAGTGACCTTGCACTGGATGAACAAGTGATTGACTGTTTCTGCAGTTTCCCCACAAAAAAAAACATCTTGAACACAGTGTAATCCCCCTCTTCATCAAATTCTCCTGTGTCAACACCACTTCCTTAGCCAGTAACCACACAAAACAGGCCA
Source organism: Solanum gracilifrons (assembly GCA_029582605.1). NCBI lineage: Eukaryota > Viridiplantae > Streptophyta > Magnoliopsida > Solanales > Solanaceae > Solanum > Solanum gracilifrons. The sequence goes on along the minus strand of JAJOOH010015390.1, from coordinate 1,222 downwards.
CTTTGTGTGGGATCTTGGCCTTCCAAATGTGTTTCCAGGGCCATTTGGATGCCTGCATAATTGGGTGGTTCAACTTCCTATATGCTGCACTTACTTTAAAAGTCCCAGTACTGTTCCCCAACCACTGCAATCTGTCTTTCCCTGTCTCCAAGCCACTAAATTGTTCAATGACGCTGAAGAATTCTGTAACTCTTGGAATTTCCCAATCATTGAGGTGCCTTCTAAATATAATATTCCACCCATGAGGTGTCCATAGTTCAGCTATTGTATTTTGTTGCTGAAGAACCAGAGTATGTATGTCCGGGAAAAGTGTCTCCAGATTTCCTGCTTCATGCCAATCCTCCTTCCAGAATCTAGTTTTAGCACCATCTACCACTTTAATCTTGGTGTTTTGTTTGAATTCATCCCATAGTGATCGGATGGATTTCCATAAACTAACACCATAGGGAGTGGTAACTTCCTTTGTCATCCAATTGTCACTTTCTTCATATTTTGCTTTTATGACTGAGCCCCATAAATTCTGATCATCGTTGGAATACCTCCAAAGCCACTTCATTCTCAAAGCATTGCTTTGATTCTTAAGGTTCTTGATCCCTAAACCCCCAACTCTCTTATCATTGATCACTTTTTTCCATTTGACTAAGTGGTACCCCTTCCTTTCCTTGTTTCCTTGCCACAAAAACTTTCTCCTGATGCTATCCAACCTATTAATGACACCTGGGGGAATAGGAAATAAAGACATCATAGATGTTGGAAGTGCATCAAGCACAGAGTTGATCAAAGTCGATCTTCCTCCAAGTGAGAGGTACTGAGACTTCCACCTTGCTAGTTTCATCTCACACTTCTCAATCACCCCATTCCAAATATCCAAAGACATGGATTTGGCCCCTAAAGGCATACCCAAATAAGTAGTTGGAAGAGCACCCGCTTCACCACCAAGAATTAACTTCAAATTTTCCATATTTGGCACTTCATAACTGGATACAAGAAGCTTTTTCTCCAGTTAACATGAAGTCCAGACATTCCTTCAAACAAGACTAGAATTAGTCTCAAAATTTTGAGGTGGTCCTTTTCAGCATCACAGAATATCAGGGTATCATCAGCATATTGTAGATGAGTTATCTTTAGGCTTTCCCTTCCGGCTCTAGCTACTTCAAAACCTCTTAGCCATCCTTCTCTGTTTGCATTCATAATCATATTGTTGAGTCCCTCCATGACTAAT